>CM031382.1:5096190-5124122 GCA_018290095.1 Polypedilum vanderplanki | reverse complement strand
TAAAAATATTTGGGAAAAAATTTAAACACACCAATTTTAAGATACTATAAGTAATCGCATGTACTAAAAATTTTCGTTATTACAAAATAATTTACCAGTCTTGGACTAATAAATTTTTGGATTTGAAACTGAAAATTAAAATTCAAAAAGACATTTTTTTCGTCAAATTTAATTTATGTAGAGAATTTTTGACAAGGAAAATAAGATAAACAAAATTTTTTTAAAAAGTTTCAAAAATTTATTTTTTTATTTAGAAAAATTTTTAAATTTTACCCACTGGTATTATACAGTTTCACTAATTGAAAAAAGAGTCTCGCTAAGTAATTTTAACTCTTTTCTCATTGTTATGATTAAATAATTGTGACTGATTAGCTCAAATTATTCAATCAAGATGAAGAAAAAGTAAAGATAAAATATTATTTTTTGTATTTTCATATCAAATTGTTTTTGAAATTTGTTTTAAAAAGTTTATTTAAGCTTTTCCTGAAATATTAAAATTTTTATTAAAATAAAAATAATTTTAAAATTTTTGTAATTTTTTATTTTTACTTGAAATTTGAATATTTTATTTATTGTGTAACAATTTATTTGATACTGTTTGCTAAATTTTTAATAATTTAATTCAAGGCTTTAGAACTCTTTGATCAAAAAGCTTGTTTTTTTAATCCAAGTTTGATTTCATAATAAATTGGAATCAAACAGGAAGCAATAAAACAAAACTTTGCTTTAAAAAGTTTTCAAGCCTTGATTAAATGTTGATGAATCTAAATCGTTTCTAATTTTTGAATGTAAAGTTTTTTATTAAATTTTATGAATTTCTTTTAAAATTCTTTATTTTAGTGAAATTTTTGTGAAATAAAAACAATAAATTCTGTCAATTTTTTATTTTTAAAGTAAACAAAAAATATCCTTAAAATTTAATTATTTTAATATTTTTGAAGTGAAATTTTCAAATTTATTAAGATTCTATAAAATTTCTTACCATAATTACTTTTTTTAATTTTTTTCTTCCCTATTCATCCTTTTTCTTTTCTTCTTCCTTCTCATCATTTCCTTTTTTCTCCTCAATATCTGCAAATAATTTCAAAATATTTTTTATCTTCAATCATTTAAAAAATTCTTTTTCCCTTAAAGCTACTTTCTGTGCGATTTCTTTTTAATGAGTTGGTGCATGGAAAATTTATTTCAATTAGTACCATTTTTTTCTTCTGTTTCATTTCCTGCAGTTGGTACTGCAATTGGTTGTTGTGGAGCAGCAGTTGTTGGTGGAACATTCGGCATATGAGGTGGTGCAGCACTTTGAGGTGGTGGTTGTTGTCCTGGATGCATTGGTGGTCCTTGTGGTGGATAAGCAGGATGTGCTTCACCATATGGATGATAATTTTGTTGATAAGGTGGCATATGATGACCATATGGATAATTTGGATAGCCTTGTTGGTATGGCATATGACTATAATAAGGACGAGGTGGATGGCCTCCTTGCATTGGGTAGCCATAAGGAGCTCCATGTTGCATACCATGAGGTGGCATTCCCATTCCCATACTTGGATTAACTGTAACATTTGGAGCTGGAATTGGTGGTTCTTGTGCATGCATTGGTGGTGGAACTGTTGGTGAAGCTGCAACAGAAGTTGGAGGATTTTGAGGAGCTGATGTTGGAATCGAAACTGGTGGAATATGAGGAGCAGTTTCTGATGTTGGTGCAGCTTGTTGTGGTTGTTCTTGAGATACTGATGGTGCAACATTAGCTTGTGCTTCAACTGGTGCTTCATGTTCTTTTATTGGAGCCATTTCAGTGACATGATTGGGAACTGTTGCTGCTACTGGTGCAGTTGTCGGTGGAACTGCATTTTCATGCTCCAAAATTGATTTTGGTTCTTCAGCTTCAACTGATGATTTTATTGGTGGTTCAATATCCATTGGCTGTTGAAATTCAAAATTTTGTTATTAAAATTTTTAGATTAAAATTTAAAATGCTAAAATAAAAACAAACCAAATAAAAAGCACCAAAAAACTACTTGAGTTAAAATTAAAAAAAATGTTAAACTTGTTAAACAATAAAAACTGATTAAAAGATTCAAAAAATACCAAAATAAATAAGTAACAAGCAAAAATTAGACAAAGTTTTCAAAATTCAATAAATAATCAAAAATACTGAAAATGAAACAAAAATTCATTGCAATAGAAAATTTTATCAATGTGCAGAAAAATTCAAAAATTTTAACCAAAAAATTTGACTACATTTAAAGATTAAAAAAATTAAGAGATAAAAGCAATTTATACACTAGTAAATTTTTTTTTAAAATCATCACAAAACTACTCAAAATAACCAAAATAAAAATGTAAGATTAAAATTAAAGTCAAAAAACCTTTTACCTGTAAGTGTAATACAGTCATCTGAATTATTTTTATGTGTAGTTTTTTATACAAAATATTAAAAAAGAAGATGAAGAAAAAGATTTTCAAAAATTAACTAAATATAAAAGTTACTAGTTAAAGTTTATTACATTGAAAATAAATTTTGTTAATTTTTTTTCTACTCGCTCGATTCTTCATTGAGCTCAAAAGTTACTTTTTTAGCTACGGTAGTTTTTTTCTTTCTTTGTCTCACCTCAGATGTTGATTGTGTTTCAGCTGGTGGCAGTTCTGCATTACCTGCTGGTTGTGCTGCATTTGCCTGAACTGAAACTTCTTCAGCTGGTTTCTGTACTGTTGTCGGCTGTTGTGGCTGTTGCTGAGCTTGTGGTTTATTTTGATCTTCAATTATTCTCAGTCTTTCACGCTTCAAAGCTTCATATTGTCGCTCTACCATTTTTTGAAATGTATCCTCATCAACTGCTGGCTTGCAATGTTTTTTAAGCTCTTCTTGGAATAATTCAGAACTTTCCATAAATTTCATCTTTTTTGCCTCAAATTTTTCTTCAATTTGTTGCAATTCAGCTTGTAATTTCATTTGATGCATTGCTAAAGATTGAACTTGACGTTTTAAAACATGCATACGTTGTGTTGTGACAACTGAACGAACATCTGGAACAATTGCGTCTGAGAAAATTTCATTAATCAGTCGATGATTTCTAGTGTAGCGATTGTAAGCGACTTGTTTGAATGAAAATCCATCGTCCTGATCTTCTTCATCTTCTGCTGGTTGAATGTCAACCCGACGATCTTGTTGTGATTTTGAACTTGATCTTGGCATGTCGTGTATATCATTTGGATCTTGAAATGTTTATTAAAAAAAATTATGATTTCTTCTTTTGACTTTGTTGGTTCTTCGAATATTAAATTATGCATATAATTTCAAAAATTGTTACATGAAATGTAAAATAAGAAAAACTATTTTTAACTGACAAAAAATGTGTGCCAAAAATGTAAAGTTCTGAACAAAAGCTTTTATTACATTTAAAACACATTTATAAAAAATATGATAGATTTTTAAAAATTATAAAAACTTTTTATGAATCTTACAAATTTTACCTTTTACAGTCACTACTAAACTTTATTGGCACAACTTTTTTTGTCAATTAAAAAGATTTAATCTCAGTTTATCCAATTTATTAAAACCTTGTGATCTTGCATAATGAAATATTCGAAAACTTGACTATTTTCTTGTGCAGTGAGTTTTAAGCAAAAATCAACAAATAAAATAATAAAAATTTCAATCAAGAGTAAATAAATTAAAGGAAAATTTAGAAAGGGATTTATTGAGGCAAAAAAAGGTAAAAAATTTTATCGATTTTGTTATAAGATTGCAAAGTTTCTCCATTTTCAGCATTTAATATTCTTCAAAGAAAAAAATATCAAGAATTTTGTCATTTTTTAAGCTCATGACTTAAATTTAAACTTTAATTCGTATATATATTTTTTAAAAACTCTAATTTAAACTGTTAATAGCGTTTAAAAAACAATTTTCTCATGATGCACATTAGAATCTAAAATTTAATTTTTTACTATTTAAAAATTCTTTTTAACAGAATTAAAAAATTCAAACATTTTCTTTTAATTCTTTAGCCTTGATTGAAATTAAACAAAAATAAAAAATTAATTGTTTACCGTTTTTCTTGCTCTTTGTGGACATATAAGCGAGATATGCAGGTGAGGTGTGATAGGCTTTTAATGCCTTTTCATATTCACTCTGTGAAGTAAAAAATTTGAAAAAAAACACTCAGTGATTGTGATTATGTGCAATTAATAAATAAACTTAAGAAATTACTTGATCGACTTGTGTAAAAAATATTGTATTTGTTATTGCGTGTTTGTGAACATTTTAAAGTATCGTTGTTTTGATACTTTTTTTAGTAAATATTTACCAGCAATTATAAAAATGACTAAAGTGTGTATTTATGTAAAAATAAACGTTGTATGATATGAAAGTTAATTAATTATAAAAATATTTGTGAGAAAACTTCTTTTTTTTATCAATAAATTTTTGTGAAAGTGAAATTTTGTGAATCAAAATGAAAAATTCTTAAAAAAATTTCACCTTTTCTTCTTATATATCTCATCCAATTTAAAAATTCTGGTGTCGATCTGTATGCTCTTACTTGTTCCAAGTAAAGAGACTTTTTTTGTTATCAAAATTAAAAATAACCAAAAATTTATTTGAAATTATGAAAAGAAAATTTCTTACCTTTTCAGCTTCATATTCATCAATATACACTTGTTTTTCGGCTTCTGATAAATCACGCCATAACTAGAAGAATTAAAAAAATTTTTTTAGTTTAGTATTTAAAGAAGCTTTTAACTACATTAATTTATAAATTACGATATTTTTTTATCAGAAAATCAGTCAAATTGAAATAAAATCAATTTTGAAAAGTAGCTAGACTACAAATTTTAATAACCAGATTTCCAACACTGTATAAAAATTAAAAAAATTTTACCATTCCAATTTTCTTTCCAATTTCCCATAATTTCAATTCTGGATTAGAATTTTTTACAACTTCCCATTGTTTCTTTGAATATCTCATGTAAGGCATCACTGGCTTTTCTGGTGCCTTTGGTGGTTTTGGATAACGAGAATCAATCTAAAAATCAACAAAATTTTCATAAAATTTATTAAAAAATCTTTTGTAACTTTGCAAATTTATTTTTGTCTCGATCAGACTTTTTTACTCACACTAGCTGAACTGCTTTTGCCAGCCTTTTGTGGTGTAAATGATGGATTGCTATGAGCTGAATGTATAAAAGGTGATTGATCTCGTCCCATCATTTGTCCTGATCCTGACGGTCTTAAACGTTCTAAAATTTAAAAAAATCAAAAAGATTAAATGTTTTATAATTTCTAACAGGAAAGATTTGTTTTTTGCGCGACACATATAAAATACACAAAAAATAAAAGGACAGAAGATAAAAGAGAAGAAAAAAGCAGAAATAAAAGCACTAAAAACATTTAAAGCTAACTAGAATTAATTAATAAAAATTTTCAGTCATGAATGTGCAGAATGAGTGATTTAAAGCGTTATTTTAAGTGCAGTGCACGATTAGGAATTTTTTTTGTCATTTCAATGCAACAACAACAATTACCTTTCAAAATATTGAATGTAACAGGATGGCCAGCTGTCATAAGATCTGGAAAATAATTTTGGTTTTTTCGATTTGTTTTTCATGCAAAATTTTGTTTTTAAAGTTAGAAATTTTTTATGTTATCACAAATGTTTTTTCTGATAATTTTTTGGTCATCATGCAAACAATTAAAAAAAAGCTATTAAGGTTTCACAATTTTTTAAAGATTATTTTTGTTCTGAATTTTACTTGCAAGTTGCAAAGTTTTTATATAAAAATTCAAATAAGCAGGAAAGAAGTAGAAAGAAAAAAAAACATAAAAATGATAAAATGAAAATTTTTGGAAAGTTTTCTTTTGTCAAAAATTATTCAATGAAAAAATGATAAAAATTTGGAAAAAAATTTCTATCAAAAAAGAGAAGACTGGATTTTTTTTCTAAGCACATACTACGAAGCGATTTTTTGTTTTTGTTGAAATTTTTTGACTTACGTGGATTTGGAAGAATTTGTTTGTAATTTGGTAGAGACATTTTGATCAAATTTTCACTTTTATTTTATTTATTTAACTTCCAGTTGATGAAATTTAGCTAAAAATTATGAGAAATAAGTTTTTAATTTGCCGGCCATTGTGAGATAGAAAAATGATGCCAAAATTTTTTACCTTTACAATTTTTAAAATTTCTGCTTTATTTGAAACTTTTTATATGTTAAAGTTTATAAACTTGTAAAATTTTACTTTATCCTTATGGTTAAAGTTTTTATTTTTCTTTATTTGATCTTTTTAAAGTAGTTTTTATTAATTTTTCACTATTGTTGACACAAATTTGTTTAAATCTTGTAAAATACTTTAGATGTAATTGAATACCCTTTTCAGTAGCGTCGTATATAAAGTTTTATAATTTAAATTTTTTAAAACCGTTATAAACATTTTTTTTATTTTTTGTCTATAGAAATTTAGAATTTTGAAAAAAATATGCTGTAAAATAGAAAAAAAATTCGAACTGAAATTGAAGATATTCAAACTTGATCTTCCAAATGATTGATAATTATAACACATTCTGAGAGAAAAATTGCGAGTTTTTAAATTAATATTAAATTTTAGTTTACCTACCTCATTTTTTTAAAAAATAAATTTAACAAGGATATTTTTATTATTAAAGAAAACTATTTCTTTGGGATTCAGTTTAGTTTTTATTGTTAAAAAGAACAGTCAGCATTAAGTTCGCGCTTTTGACAATGATTTTTTTGAATTATCTATAATTTAATTCTTTTTGTTTTTCTCGGGTGTGAATCGTGGACCCGATGAAATATTCTGTGGAACTTCCACAGAATATTCTGCGTGGAATATTCCATTGGATCCAGGACTCATATTTATTTTACTCTTCATACAATTTTTATTTAATAATGATTTTTTTCACAAATCTCCATAATCAACATTGACAGGTTGTTTTGGTTTCTTCTTTCGTGTTATTCCATAATGAATATTCATATGAGCTCTTAAATTGTATCGTTGTGCAAATTTCGTTCCACACTCGTTACATTCATAGTTTTTCACACCAGTATGAGTCTAAAAATAAAAGTAAAAAAAATAATTTGAAATATTTAAATTTAATAAATTAAGAATTTTTTTTTATTTAAATTTAGTAATTTCTGCTTAAGTTAAAATTGTTTTAGTTTCCTAATGATTAACAGTGGGGATTTTAAATACTTATAATTTATAAATTAAAAAATATTTACCTTCAAATGTCTGTTAAGATGAGATGTTGATATGAAAGATCTTCCACATTCTTTACAAACATGACTTTTGATGCCTTTATGTGCAACCATGTGCATGTGAAATGAACTTGAATGATAATACCTTTTTCCGCATCTAAATTAGAAGTATTACAAAATGTTATTAGTTTTATATCATTGTAATTTTTAAATGGATTGTTATGATGATAAATAATTTAAAATTTTGTGATTCTTTAGTTTCTCTTTAGTACAAGAAAGTCTTTGCAACAATTTAAAAAAATCTAAAATTTTTTTTAAATTTCAGACAACTTACAATTCACAAACCAAAGGTTTATCCTGCAAATGCAATCCAAAATGTCTTGAGAGCAATGCTTTGTTGCTAAATGTTTTCACACATCCTGGACACTGAAGCGGCTGTCCTGGTTCTGTTGGATGCTTAATAACATAATGAAACTTCAATTCAAGTTCAGTTGGGAAAATATTATCTTGTAAATCATCGCAACCAAGTTCACATGTAAAAACTTGTGCACCATCAGGCAAATGAGCTAATTTAACATGCTGCGAATAATCTTTTTTCTTTTCAAATGCTTTGTTGCAAGTTCCACAAACATATTCACTAATGTGCTCATTTTTAGATTTTTTCTTAGCTGAACTTCCTTCATTATCAAATTCTTCTATTTCTTCAGCTATAAATTCAATACAATCTTCTGTTTCATCAACTATACAGTCATGATCATCCATTTCATCCTTTGTTGCAAATAATGCAAAACAAGTTGAACATTTTATTGATCCATCAGGTTCTTTTAGTTTTTGCTGTGTTGCAGTGAATACTTCTGAGATATGATCCTGAATTTTAGCAGCTCTTCGACAAATTCTTTCATATTCATCAAATTCTTCAAGGCAATTTGTGCAAATTGCTGCTTTTGTTGTTTGCTGTATGTTAAATTTTAAACCAACGAATGATTCTAAAATTATTGAAATTTATTAAAAACTTTTTGGAATATTAAAATTTTTCTAAATTTACCTATAAATTTGTAAATTGGTTTCTCTGAATAGCTTGTTGAGTCCAGAACTGAACGTGAATTAATTGAGAGCTCGTTACCACAGACAAAACAATTGTGATCTTGAATTATCACATCAGAATCCATTGTAAAACTGCTGAGATTTTATATTTTATTAAGGAATGATTGATTTTAAATTTAGTTGACTTGTCGAAAAAGATCTTTAATGAAAAAAATATTAGAATTGAAATAAGATTTTTTGGCTTTAGTCATATCATTAAACTTTAAACTTTTTACATTTCTTGAATTGTTGTTTATAATCAAGAACATACCAGAAATTCTCCCTAAACTTCAACCAAATATTTCAACAAAATTCAGAAATTTTGGCTTGTAAAAATATTTTATTTCAAATATTTATGAAATTGCAGATTTTCTATTATTAAAATATTTTTCCAACATTTCATACCTTAAATTATAATCCTAACTCTTTTTATAATTTAAAAATTTCTAATAATTTTAATTTTCCATCAAATTATTCTCAAATTTATTTTTTAAAACTTTTTTGTTTTTTCGACTTAACAATTCGGTATAAAAATTGTAAACATAGTTTTAGAAATTGCAATGCAAGCAAATTTCATTTGGAAATCGTCTAAAATTTATCTTTGGGGATTTCAGAAAGATTAAAAAAATCTAGCGGTAAACAAAAAGAAAGTTTGTTTTGATTTTTTATAAGATTGAAATTTTTTAAAGAAAGTTTGTTTTGGTAGAAAATAAACAATATAAAACATTGAAAATTTTTAAAACTTAATTGCAAAATATAGAAAAATGTTCTTAAACTAAAATTTCAACGAAATCTATTAAAGATTAAAAAATTTCTAAATTTAAAAAGAAAGTTGTAAAATTGAAAATTTCTACCTTTAATTTCACAACAAAACATGTCAGTTTGGAGCTTTGCTGATAAAATCAAAAACGGTTCAGAACTCAGCGGGCAATGCCATCGTTGTAAGAAAATCATAAAATGCTCAAAAAGATCCACAACGTCATTAAAAGAACATCTCAAAATTCACGGCATTGACATTACAAAAACTTTAACTGAACCAAAATATGAGGAAGAATTTAAAGAAAATCCAGAAATGAGCTTGAAAAGAATTTCAAAAAGACTTCAAGTGAAAAAGACAGAAAAACAAACATCCAGCAATGAATATGAAAATTGTTTTATTTGCAATGTTTATTTAGGTCCTTATAGAAATGCATTAAATTCTTACATTGAAGACAGTGATAAAAAAATTTGTGAACAAATTGGTAAGAAAATTATCAAAATTATTTTTAAATTTTTTTAAAAATTCGGAAAATAAATTTTTATAAATTGTCATTTTAGAAACTATAATCAGTACGAGAGTATCACGAAGAGCTTCAAAACATTCTTCAATCTGTCTAGACTGTTTTTCTAAACTTACAAAATACAACAATTTACAAAACGAATTAAATGAAATCCAACAAAATCTCTACAATCTCTACCATAATTCACATGGAAATTATAATTCAGGATTAGGTGAATTTGTTTCAGTCAAAGTTGAAGACACAAGTGAAGATTTTAATCAACCAACTGTCAAATTAAATTGCCAAAAATGTCATTGCACTTTTAATAATTTATATGAAATGGCACAACATAAAAATTGCAGAAATCTCAAAATTGATAATTCAAAAATTTCTAATGAATTTATTCAACAAGCTGAAGATGCTGGAATTAATTATGATTTTAATAAATTTCAAAATGCATTTTTTAGCAAACATGAAATTGAATCACTCCATAAAGTTCGACCTAAAAAGCCAACAATTCCACAAACAACTAAAAAACTTGATGAAAAAATTTCACCAGATTTTAAAAGAATGGCAAAAGATAAAGGAATAGATTATGACATTGAAACTTTTCATAAAACTTTTGGTGGCGAACAATCACAAAATGAAGATTCAGAAAAGAAAAAAGTTAGAAAAATTAATATAAAAACAAACCATGGAGTTTCAAAAGATTTTCTGAAACAATTACAAACTGATGGAATTGACTACAATTTAGAATTATTTCAAAAAGTCTTTGGCTACACTGACAATCTTGACTATCATAGAAAACTTTATAAACTTGATTATGCTGAAGGTGAAAATGGCGAAAATTCAGTTAAATGCAAACATTGCAAGGAAACTTTTACAAATCGATCAAAATTCGTCCAACACATGCGAACACATAAAACTCGTGAATTTTTCTGTGATGAATGTGAAAAAGAGTTTAGAACAAAAGTTTGTTTGGTAATTCATAATGCGACTGATCATGAAAGGAGAAAAGTTGGACCATTTGAATGTCCAATTTGTTTTAAAACTTATGCAGATAGAACAGCATTAAGAACTCATTACCATATTCATATTGGTGATAGAAGCTATCTTTGTGGTGTTTGTGGTGCTGATTTCTTTCATAAAAAGTCTTTTGAAATGCATAGTATGATGCATGAAGATATTCGACCATTTGAATGTGACATTTGCAAGAAAACATTCAGAACTAAAGGAAAATTAACAATTCATTTGCGTGTTCATACGGGAGAGAAAAAATATGAATGTCCTTATTGTCCTGGAAAGAGATTTGCACAAAAATATGGAATGGATTTGCATATTAAAAAAACACATATGAATTTGACACAAAATTACACTGAACAATGCAGAATTTGTGGAATGCAATTACAAAATAAATCTAAATTAAAACAACATTTGGCTAATGCACATCAAGTTGCTGATGAAATTGATGTTAATAATACTGCAGTAGATAATGAGCAAATGGATTGGAATTATCGATAAATTAAAATTTTTATATTTTGAAGATTTTGTAAAATAAATTTTGATTTTTATTGTCTTAAATAAAAAAATGATTTTAAATGTTTAAATTTTAGTTTGTTTTAATGAAAATTCAAGATTAATTTGAAATTGGTGGCTTCCAATGTAAATTATAGATTTTGCTTCAAGGGCTTCAATAAATTTCCTTATTTCAACCCTGCAATCACAATAATCTACATTTGTGTGTTTTGCTTCAAATTTTTATAAGAAAATTTTCGTTCTTCCGCTAATTTAAGTTTGATTTGCCGGTATCAAAATGTCTTCAACACTTTTATTGGGAAAATTAGCATTTGTGACAGGTTTGTCATTTTAAAAATATTGAAAAGTTTATGAAAATTTTAAAGATTCTTGATTAATAAAACTTGAAAAAAATTTAGGAGCTGGAAGCGGAATTGGACGAGCGACAGCAATTCGTTTTGCTCAAGAAGGAGCAACAGTCATTGCTGCAGATAGAAATTTTAAACAAGCTGAAGAAACTGCCAAAAAACTTGGAGGTAAGAAAATAAAATTTTTAATAATCATTGAATGTGAGTGACCGCATAATTGTGAAAAAGTATAAATTATGCAATCTTAATCTCGACTCGTATACGACAGAGAAGAACTTTTGATATAGAAGCGAATTTGTGGAAAGAAAGAAAAATGAATGTGTGAGATGATGTTGATTTTGCATTATTATGGATATTTTTAGAACCAAAAACTTGTGTACGAAAAAAAGAAAGATTGAAAAACGATGAAAATTCAAAAATTTATTTATTGATATTTTTAAAAAATTTACTTTTCTTATTAGCTGCACATTGACGAAATTCCAAAATCCATTCAATTTCATTTTCAAGATTTTTAATTCTTTCATCTTTTGCATTCATTTCGGTTTTTAAATTTTGAATTTCTTCTACTAAATTGTTCAGTCTTTCGTTATTTTCACTCAAATTATTCTCAATTTTTCCAACTTTTTCTTCTAAATGACAAACAAATTCTTCAATATTTTCATCATTACAATTTGAACTTTCAGTTGTTGTTGGTAAATTTTGATCATCAAAATAACATCTGATGTGAATATTGGCAATAAGTTCAAGAATGTAAATTTGATTTGTTGAATAACCTGCAGATTGATGTATGCAATTATTATAAGAGAAATCAACATATCGCAATTGCATAACATCAAGTGATGAAAATAATCCATTTCCAACTCGTTCAATTTGATTTTCTGAGAAAAATATTGTGACTACATTTGGAGTTTTTGTAAAGAAATTGCTCGGAATTTCTTTTAAATTTGATCTACCGAGAACAAACCAAACAAGTTGATCTCCATATTCTTCAATTTCATCACCATTGATTGATTCCATAGTTGTGTATTGCAAACCAATTCCAATCATATTTGGAAAATGTTGAATGAAATTGCGTGGAAAAAATGACAAAGTTCTATTTCCTTGAATATAAACGACTTTAACATCTGCATTGGTTTTATCAACTTGATGAACACCAGTGACACTTGTGACTGTATTGCCCAATGATTCAGGAATGTTTGTAGTCTCACATGTATATTGAGCTCCTAAATTTTGCCATCCATTTGAAGAAGAATAAATACAATTTATTGTAAATGCTGTCGATATTTTTATAACTTCAAAAATGAGAATGCAAAAATATTTCTTCATTTTTCTTCAATGTGACTTTTTAAACTGAAGAAAAATATAAAAATTAAAGAATATTTTAAGCCATAACAAAAGATTAAGATTTAGATAAGATAAAATTGATAAATTCTTAAATTTTAGTGCATTTTTTATATTATTTCAAAGTTCAATAGAAGTTAATGGCATGGATTAGAAAATGTATACACGTGTAAGACTGCAAACATTTATGAATCATTAGATAATTTAGTTTGCAAATGGATCACTGATAGACATAAAATTAGATAAGTAGTGAAATTGCAATGCGGTTTAGAATTATGTTATCAAAAACAGACGATTGCTATAATTTTTTATAGAAAAAAATATTTTGTAGTTTAATTTACCAAAAAATATCTTTAAAAGAGTTCATTAAGGACAAGTTTTGATTGAGACTGTTTGCAAAAATGCTTTATTAAAAAAATTGGTAACTAAAAAATATTTCAGGTTTAAAAATTTTAAAAATTCAGAGTATTTTGCTTTCCAATAATTTTCTAATTTCAAACAAAAACATTAAAATATTCAAAGTTTTATAATTGCCAATAAAATTGCTTGAATTCTCAGTTGTTGTTGTAGTTCCTGTATCAAGTGGGCATTCTCTACGAAGATCATCAATAAGTGCAACAATATTAGGTGTTGTTTCTGCCAGTCTACTTATACAGCGATTTAGAAGAAAATCAACAATTTTTAATTCATTTGTATTCAATGGTGTGAATAAATCATTTCCGACACGTTCAATTTGATTATTTGAAAACCAAACATTTACAACTTTTGGTGTATGAAGAAAGAAATTACTTGGAACTTCAACTAAAAAAGAAAATGTCAATGCGAACCATACCAGTTGTTCTCCATACTCATTTAGTTCATCACCATCAAGTTTGTCAATTGACGTTCGCTCTAAACTGATACCAATTACATTTGGGAAAAAACTTCTCACATTCCGTGGTATTGCATTCAAAAATTGACTGTTTTGAATCTTTACTACTCTAACATTTCCATTATTATGTCCATCCTGATGTGTCCCACTTATATTCGTGACTATGTTGCCAAAAAGTGGAAAAACATTGTCTACCAAACAGGTGTAAAGTGATCCCAAATTTTTTAAATTATTTGTTTGAAATTGACAATCAAGTGTAAGTGGTCTTGAAAATTTAATTGCACTAAAGATGACCAAAAAATATAAATAAAATTTTGCCATGTTTTCTCGATGAAATTGTGTCTAATACTAAAATACAAAACGTGCAGTCTTTTGCTTTTTATTTTGTATTGATAAAAGTTTAAAGCTAGATAATTCTAGATAAGAAAATCAAAACAAAAACAAGTGAAAATGAAAAGGATCACGTAAAAAGATTCATAAACTTTCCAAAAAATTCTTCAAGAACTCTTCATTTTCATCTTTTGTACAAAAGTATTGATGTTAGTAAAAATCATGGAATAATCATTTTTGACAAATAATTCAAGTTGATGAGTTCATGACTGCTCTATTTAAAGATAAAACATAATTTATTGATTAAATTAGGGTTTAATTTAGGGAAAATTGTTGATATTAAATTTTTAATTGAATTGAAATTTAATTTTTATTCAAAATTTTAACTTTCAAGAGTTAAAACATTTGACTTTTCAAAAATTTTCTAATTCCAAACAAAAAAATTAAAATATTCAAATTTTTATAATTGCCAATAAAATTGCTTGAATTCTCAGTTGTTGTTGTAATTCCTCCATCAAGTGGACATAGCCTGCGAAGATCATCAATAAGTGCAACAATATTAGGTATTGTTTCTGCAAAATTATTAATGCAGCGATTTAAAATAAAATCAACAATTTTTAATTCATTTTTATTCAATGGTGTTAATAAATCATTTCCGACACGTTCAATTTGATTATTTGAAAACCAAACATTTACAACATTTGGTGTATGAAGAAAGAAATTACTTGGAACTTCGACTACATGTGATAATACTATTCCAAACCATATTAGTTGTGCACCATATTCATTAAGTTCATCACCATTAAGTGTTTTAATTGATGTTTGTGTCAAACTGATACCGATTATATTTGGAAAAAAAATCCTCACATTTCGTGGAAAAATTCTCAAATCGTGACTATTTTGAATTAATAAAACTTTAACATCATCATGAGTTCGTTCAGTTTGATGTGTTCCTACTACACTCGTGACTGCATTTCCTGATGATGCTACGACATTGTTTGCCAAACATCTATAAACAGATCCTAAATTTCTTAAATCATTCACTCCAAATTGACAATGGAGTGCAAATGGTCTTGCAAATTCAATTACACTAAACACAATCAAAAAGTATAAACAAAATTTTTGCATGTTTTCTCGATGAAATTGTGTCTGATACTAAAAACAAAATATGAAATTTATTGGATTCTTTTGTTTAGATAAATATTAATCTATATTTAATTCTAGATAAGAAAATTAAAATAAAATCACGTAAAAACATTCGTATTTTCAGAAAATTCCCAAAAGAACCTTAAAGAATCCTTTATTCAAATTACTTTGTAAAAATAATATGTAAAAGACAAAGTTTCATTGAAGAATTTTAATTAATAATTTTTTTCAATGAATTTAACCGATGTGGTGTATTTTTATCAATTGTAGTAGGCGAGATAAAAAATGTTTAAAAGTAAAAACTCCCTTGCAAAAACGTATGAATTTTGTTTTCACTTTATAAGTCATATATCGTGAACATCTTAGTCTAAAAAGTCTATTTTTTTTACTGTTTTTCTTTTAATTTCGCCTTGTAGAAAAATTTATTTAAAAATTAATATCTATCTATTATCTTATCTCACAAAATCATGGAATTTCAATCATTTACAAATAACTCAATTTTATTCACAACAAATTATATTCTATTAATAATAAAACATGATTTATAGATGAAATTTATATTTATTTCTTAGACAGCTAGAGACACAATAATTTTCATTGAATAAAAATGAAACGTATTTCTGAATTTTATGACTTAAATCAATTCATTTTCCAACAATTTTCTAATCGCAAATAAAATTAAAACACTGTTAAATTTTTCACATTGCCAATAACATTGCTTGAATTCTCAGTTGTCGTTGTTGTTGTAGTTGGTCTAATTTCTCCATCAAATGGACATTCTGTACGAATTTCATTGATAAGTGCATTGATAGTAATTTGAATGTTTGCAGACCTATCAATGCAAATATTTTGAATACAATTAACAGTTTGCAACTGTGTCCTATTTAACGGTGTGAATAAATCATTTCCGACGCTTCGAACTTGATTTATTAAAAGACCAAACGCTCACAATGTTTGAAGTTTGAAGAAAAAAAATTTTTTAACTGTCTTTTTTTCATTTTTAATTTTCTTTTCTATTTAGCAACACATCTTCCAATTGAAGTTGATGTAACAAATGCAGAAAGCATTAAAAATGTCATTGAAGAAGCAATCAATAAATATAAAAGACCACCAACGACAATTGTCAATTGTGCTGGCATCACACGTGATTCTTTCTTACTCAAAATGGATGACAGTGATTTTGATTTGGTGCTAAATGTTAATCTTAAAGGCACATATCTTGTTATGAAACATTCAGTACAACGCATGATTGATTATAAAATTGGTGGTTCAATAATTAACATTTCAAGCATCACAGCTCGTATGGGCAATATGGGTCAATGCAATTATGCACCATCAAAAGCTGCAGTTGAGACACTTTCACGAGTTGCTGCCAAAGAATTTGCTCGATATGGAATTAGAGTTAACACTGTTATTCCTGGATTTATAAACACACCGATGACACAAACTGTACCAGATAAAGTAAAAGATATGGTCATTGGAAGCATCGCATTGAGACGATTTGGTGAACCAGAAGAAGTCAGTGATACAATTGCATTTTTGGCTTCAGATAAAAGTTCATTCATTACTGGTGCATCAATTGAAGTTTCAGGTAAGAATTTATTTTTTTTCTTAAAAAAATATTAAAAAATTTTATCATTTTAGGTGGACAACAATAAAAATTCAAACCAAAAATATTTAACGAGATGGAAAATATCAAAATTAAAAATTTACATTGTGAATCCATCAAAAGTGCTTCGATAAACGAACTTCGATTTTTATCAAAAGGAAATCTAATCATTTTTTTATAAATTTACACCAGCATTCAAAAGCTTTTTATCACAGAATCAAATCACAACAGTATGATGAACTTTAACCTCAATTTGTAATATTTTTGATTATCTACAAGCATTTACAAAAAGTATAAAGAAAAGAAAATCTTTTTTGAAAATTATTTTTCAAGCATTTAATCAAGAAGTATAGAAATATAGAGCTTTTATGAAATGATACAAATTTTACATATTTATTTTGATTTTTGCCATTTTCATTTTTGAGATTTTTTGTCAAAGATTTTTTTTGTTTTATTTTTTTTAAGTTTACTATTAAAAACAAATGATGAAATTTTAGAAAATAATAAAAAAGTGAAAAGAAAAACGAAAAATTTAAATTTTTTAGATAACTATGATATCTAAAATTATTTTTGTTTTTTGAATAGTTGTCTTTATTTGAGTTTTTAGTCAATTTTTTTAAATTCTAAATTTTTTTTAGTATTTTTAAAAACCTGTTCTAAAATTTTATTGAAGTGTAATTGTCCATATCTATTATGCTAAAATACATGAAAAATATTGTTCATCATCAAAGGCAATTCAAAATTTTGAGAATAATAAAGTTTTATGTATTTTAGCAGATAAAGTCAAAAAATTTAGAACATGTCTCAAATTAATTTTCAAAATTTTTAAAACAACAAACGATTATACAAATTTGGAACTACCTGATACATCAAATCAGTAACATAAAAATTAGCAATAAAAGAAATTTTTTGTGCTTCATATTTGATAAAATCAATAAAAACATATTTTTTAAAATGATAAATTTTATTGTCATTTTTAATAAAATATTTACAGACTTTAAAATAAAATTACAAAACAAGAAAAATTCACTTTGAATATAAAGGAAGGAAATTTTTTTATATTTTAGTTTCATTCTCAATGAATTTGCTTATGTTAAATAACAATGTTTAAATTTTTTATAATCTAAAATATAGATTATGATTTAGATAAGAAAATTTCTAAGCTTTTCTTAGTAAATTTTGTTATTTGTTGGTGATTTTTATCTATTAAGACCGAAGTTGAAATGGGAATTTTAAGAACCAAAAGATCAACCGTGGTTTTTTTTCCAAAAATGAATTTCTACAAAAAAATCGTAACATTTGTTTGCAATTTAATTAAATCACTTTGAAACTTATTTTTAAACTTTTATATTTTTGACTTTAATAATTTCGAGTAGATAAAATGATTTTATAAAATTAAATTATAATTTTTATTACATTCATATTAGATCAAAATATTATTTATTTCTTTTTTTAATGTTTGTATGTGACTTTTTTTCAATTAATTAGCTTTCAAATTTCCAAAGTGAAAAAAGAAACAGAAATATTTAAAGAAATAAAAAGTTTTGAGAAAAACCGTTTCTGGAAAGACTAGTTACGAAGACAGACAGATGGACAAAGTGGGCACAATAGCGCCTTTTTTCTAAATATGATGGAAAATGCGCTAAAAAGATTCATATTTGATATTAAATCAATAAAATAAAACATTTTTATCGAATTTAATGAAAATTTTTACAGATATCAAAATTAAAATTAGAAAATTAGTTTTTAACCTTTGACTTTTGTTGCAGAAATCATCATAGCAAATGCAATGATAATTTTCAGGTTTTTTATCATCTAATAGCAAACATTCATTCTTATTTAAAGATGGCATCAAAATTTTATCAATTTCATTAGTTTCAGTTATCAACTCATAACCACAATTTCTAATTATCAGCAAATGATCTTCAATTGTTTTCTCAGTCTTTGTACAAAAAGAACTTTTGTAATTTTCACGATGATTGGTGAGAAATTTTGAAGAATTTTTAACTTCATCACAATTGACAATTAAAGAATATGAATGAGATGTTTTCAGATTGGTACAGTCAGAATTTATAGAATTATCACATTGATAGCAGAAAATTGCGTTTGATACTACAAATAAAATAAAAATAAATTAGCAAAAAAATGTTTTAAAATAAATTTTACTTACATGTTATGAAAATTGTGAAAATTAAAACAAAAATTATCAAAGATTTCATTTTTTTTGCTGTTTAAAAATTAAGTTTTTTTAATAATTAAAATTTTTAAACAAATTACACAAAGATGAGAACAAAAACTGAGACAATTTCAAGATAAGAAAAAAATTCATGCAACATGAGAGAATAAAAAAAGTAAACAAAATCTTATCAATTTTACTCCGAGAGCATTTAAGGTTTCTCTTTATTCTTTAAAATTTTATTCAGTGGAAAAGAATTTTTGATAAGAAATGGAGAGTAACAATTGGTTATTAAAAAACTTGTATGAAAAATGAAACTAACAAAATAAATTTTTTCATCATTTGTTAACTTAACGAACTTTTGGTTTTATTATTAAATTTATGTTAATTTTTTTCTTATTAGATATTTTTGATAAGGTTTATACTTCTAAAATTTAATAAAAGTTCAAATTTACAACAAAGATCAAACTTAAAACAGCTGTCAATAATAACTTTAATTTTTTGTGTCCGAAATTTCCATCTGAACCATTACAATAGTCACCATAACAAGCACAATGGTATTGCAAAGAATTTTTATTTTCAGTCCTCTTCAAACATCTTCCTTCATTCGCTTTATCTTCAATAAATCCACAGCTTCTTACAATTCGTAAATGTCCATTGACAGTTTGTACAATTTTCCTACAAAAACTTCCTGTTATGTTAAAATTTTCAGAAAATATAAATGATCGAGCTTCTGAGCAGTTGGCAATGTTTCGCATCAAAAGATGAGGTTTGATTGGATCACTACAACCTGGATCTATAAAACTGTTACAGTCGTAGCAGGATATTGACAAAGTTGCTGTAAAAATATGAAGTTCTTAAGTTTTTGTAAAAAAATATTTAAAATAAAGCATTTTTCTTGAAAAAAATGTCCTTAAATTTTTCAAAATTTTTTTGACAATTTTGTGATTTACATTGCAAAAATGCCAAAAAAAATAATTGAAACTTTTCCATGACTTTTAAGTTGTTCTTGTTTTCACAGTTGTGTGTCACCAAAAAATAAATCACAGAAAATCATTCAACCGTGCTATGTCAATTTTTCTATAAATTCAATGAAATTTTATTTAAAATATTCAGATTTTTTAAAAGCATTTAAAAGTGAAGACTTCAAAATGATTTGGAAAATTTTCATAACTTTTCTTCCTATAATTTCAAAAGTTTTATGTTTAAATATTACTTGCAATTATCAAGTCATTCGAGATATTATGCAATACAATATAGTTTTACAATCAGCACCAGTTTCACAAAATCAAATACAACAAAACCAAAACCAATATGATCGAAATCAAGTTCAAATTCAACAAAATTCAAATCAACAAACTCAAACTCAAATTAGCGAGCAAACAAAATTGCAAAATGTGTATCATTGTTTAGTCTCTAATGGAGTAACAATTTTGTCATCACCAACAAAGATTTTTTATGCCAATGGTTTACATTCGACTGGTTATACTGAGAATGATGTGACATCAATTGAATTCAAGGACAAAACAATTTATTATTTGCCATCTGGCATTGATGAAATTTTTAAAAATCTTCTCGCTTTTTCGCTTACTAACTCAAAATTGAGAGAAATTTGCGAAGAAGATTTGAAAAATTTTTCTCATTTAAGATTTTTAAATTTGGCAAATAATGAATTGACCATTCTTGAAAGTGAACTTTTTAAATTTAATCAAGAACTTGAAACAATCATTTTAAATTCTAACAAAATTCATCAAATTGAGGCAAATGTTTTTGAAAGCCTTCCAAATTTGAGTAATTTATGGATGGAAAAAAATTCTTGTATTTCAAAAAATGCAGACAGTAAAAATCGTGTGACAACTTTAATTGCTGAAATTAAAAGTTTGTGCATGTCTTGTAATAGTTTGGATATTTCTCTTCAAAAATGCACAAATGACACAATTGAGTTGAAGGTAGAAATTAGGAAAAAAGATGCAAAAATTTCTGAATTGAAGAAAAAACTTGATGAAGTCAATGAAAAAGCATAAAATAATTGTGTTGTCTAGAACTAGAGTTTTGAACTGATGCTCAAAAAAAGTTTCAAAATTTGCATAAAGACTAAAACGTGATGCACAAAAAAATAGGTATTGGCAGTTATTTGTTTCACTTGATTTATTTTTTATGTTACATGAATTTATTCTGACCTACATGTTTTTGGTATTTCATACAAAGTTTTATTTTAAATTAATTTCTTTTATGCAGAGTTGGAAAAGTAGATCTACTTTTCATATAAAATAAAAGTAGAAAGAAGATTTTTATATGAAAAGTAGGTAAAGTAGGTAGCTACTTTTCCAACTCTACTTGTATGTTTTTTTGTATTTTTAAACAAATTTTATTGTTTTGAAATTTTCCAGAGTCGGAAGTTGATTAAAATTTTACATACGAATTTGACAAAATTTAGTCGATTTACGTACAAAACATTTTTAAGCCTACTTCAGGCTCTGAAATTTTTCAAATGCTTTATTTACCTTTTATAAAACAGCACACTATTAAAATTGTCACAATTTCAAATTTATGCATATTAATTTTTATTTTCTAAGAATTTTCTTTGAATGTGTTTTCTGTGATATTCTACCAAATTAACTGAATTATCAATAAGAAAAAAGTCACAAAAAATAATCTTAATATGAAAACTTATCAAACTGCTATCAAAAAGATTAAAAGGTAATTAAAAGGTTGTAATTTGTCTTGATTAAATTATCTTCAATATTAAAACACGTGATTTTCAACAAGTTTAAATTTTTTTGTGAATGACCAATACTTCTAATGTATTTATTAAAATAAAAAAAATTCGAACCAACTACAATTTATCATTTTTATGAAATTCAAAATTTTTCAATGTCATTTCTGATGAATTTCTTCTTTTTCTCTACACTTGTTTGGCATGATGCCAGAGCGCATGCACGTGTCGATCCACTTGAGGATTTTGAAGTGCATGTAATTTGGTGTGTGATCGTTGTCTAGAATATTTTGTTGATGTGAAAAAATGAAAGAAAGATGAGACAGATAAAAATCGATAGAGATAAACTGGTATATTTTTGTAAATTTATTTTAAGGGATGAGTAATTTGACAATAGTTCAAAAAAGAAATTTTGGTTTGATAGTTCTCAATGTTAGCTGCTATAATTTATATAACTAAATCCTTAGACTTAGACAGCTACAAATACAAATCGACTTTTATTGAGGAAATTTAAAAAATTTTTTTAACGTTTTATTTTTTTTAATTCATTAAAAATTGATAATTAAAATTAATAAAATATAAATTTTTAAAATATTTTAATAAATTTTCTTCTCGAGATTTTAAACATAAAATACAAAAAGCAAAATAGAAATTTAATCCCTTATGACCTTCTAACAAAACACACCCTTCCTATCACTATTTCTAACTAACTATGTCAATTCTTCACATTATACCATTAAATTTTCATAAACAATATGAATTTCATAGCATAGGGGTGAGTGATGCACAATTTTTCACCCTCTTTTGCATTGCACACTTTACATGCTGCTCAATAAATGATCCATGAATAAAACTATTAACAACAACCCGTCGCAGTGAAATTTATTGTTTTTGATTACAAAAATCGTGTGGTGTGTGTCTTGCAACTTGTTTCAGAATGTCTCTTGAGAGAATGCACTTGATGCTTAAGAGTGAGAAAATTAAAAAAATTCATAGTTGATCATTTTCAGGCGAGGATTTTTTCTCACGAGTGTTGAGTTGCAAAATAGAATATAATAAAATTTTATATTTAAAATTGTATAGTTTTCATGATTGAGCAATAATAAAATAATAGTAAATAAACGATTCTCGTGATAAATTTTTAAAATGACTTGTTATTCATACAAAGCCAAAATTAATTAATGAAAAATTCATGAACAAATTTTAATAAAATTTTCTAAGTACAAATGTATAGCAAAATATTTAGTTACTAAGATTAAAACACTTTGGACTTTGAATATGAAAAATTAAAATCAAATTTCTTGTAAAATTAAGATTTTTTCTTGCATTTATATAACTTTTTAAAAAATCCAGTTTTAATTTATTTTTATTACTCAAAATCCAAATAAGAAATTTAAACATGAAAAGGAAAAAAACTCGAAAACTGATTTAGCAAAAAGTTTTCAACCTAAGTAAAATTAAAAAAATTTTCAAAATCAATTTTTAAATTTTAATTTTTATTATCATTCCAATTTATTTATGATTAGCAACGATATTATCATAATAGGCATTTATAACATTATAAGCATCAAGATATAATTTTGAAACAATATTTTTATCAACACAAGACAATGGATAATCAGCATCTATTCCAATAACGAAATAATATATAGCACTCGTTGGATCAATTTTTAATGTTTCAGCAAATGATTGGATCAAATTAGTATATTCATTTGCCATTTCATTTATATTGTCATTTAGAACTCCTTGAATTCCAAGGTCAAATTCATTTTTGTCTTGTGATGTGTGACTTGCTGCGTATTCGTCAAGTGCATTTTGACTTTTAATTTCATAAAAAGTTAGTGTAGACTTTAGAGAATCAAGAAATACCATGAATAAACCATCGACTGAAGGGCAATCTTGAATTGGTCCTCCTGCATTTGTGTCTGTGAATTTAAAAAATTATTTTAGAAATTTTTAAACTTATTTTCTATTAAAATTATTACTCAAAACAAAGAATGATGCAACTACAAAAATTAAAGAAACTTTAGAAATCATTGTGAAGTTTTCAATTTGCTTGACTTGACTGATGATTCTCTGAAGTTTAGTCAACATTTATATACAAAATAACGAGACAACTTCAATGTCAATGATATCATTAATAGTTATTTTTCATTTTAAAACATGAATTTGGTTTTTTATTGAAAATTCATGAGTAAAGGTTAAAAGAAAAATAAAAAAGTGAAAAAACTCATGAAAGTCAAAAGCTTTCAAAAATTTTTTTTCTTTTACTTTAATTCAACTTTAAAATATTGTTTTTTATATCAATAACTTTCAATTTTTGTTATCAAATCAAATAATTTCAAAGAACATTGCAATTTATGCAATCCTTTTTGTTATGGTCACAAATGATAATTTTTTCATTTAAATTTTTAACAAAAGTGTATGAAAATTTGACAATTAAATTTTTTATCACAGAAGATTGAAATTTCAAAAGATTTTTTGTTTTAGACAAAAATAGTTTTTTATTCAGTTAACTTTTTTATAACAAATTAAGTTTTTTTAGCTCAAAATTTATTATTTTTTTGCAAAAATAACAAACTTACTTAAACTCTACATGAATCAACGAACTTGGCATTTTTTTTTTAAATATTCAATCTTTTTTTATTTTTCTTTAAATCTAAGCACAGCATTTTCATCTTTGTACACTTAATATTATAATTTATTTTTTTGTTTACAAAAATCGTATAGTGTATGTCTTGCAAATTATTTCAAAATGTCTTTTGAAAGAATGCACTTGATGATCAAGAGTGAGAAGATTAAAATTTTTTCGATATTGAATCATTTTTAGGCGAAGATTTTTTCTCACGAGTGTTGCAAAATAGAATGCAATAAAAAATTTTAATTTTTGAAGTTTTATGTTTTTCATGATTGAGCAATAATAAAATAATAGTAAATAAACGATTTTCGTGATAATTTTTTAAATGACTTGTTATTCATACAAAGTAAAAATTGATTTATGAGGGCAAGGCCAAAAAAATTTTCTCCGTCTGATTTGATTTTCGTTGGCAGATTTCTCTAAACTGGTAAAAGCTAGAATAAAAGTTAATACGCCATTCTGTAGTACTAATTAATACTTCATTTTAAGATATTAACATACGAGAAAGAAGCTTTCTATAAAAAGATTTTCCATTCCTTTGCTCAAAATCTGACGGAGAAAAACCGTGAACTACCTATTTTGCATCGATTTTGCAAAAAACTCAATTGTTTCTTAATCAATCTTTTTCATTGTTATATCAATTTTTAAAAGAAAGTAAAACAAATATTTTAAAATATGAATAAATTTGTTTTATAAATGTTTTCATTTTGAAAAATTGCAAAGAAAACTTTGCAGCTTTCAAAGTCAATAGTAAAGAATCACTAGGAAGCCATGTTAATTATAATTATAAAGCCTATTAACTCTACTTTTCAGTCTACTAATTAGTTTGAGTCAAAAAGAAGCAAAAATAAACAAAATTTGGACATTTTAGTAACAATATTTTACAACTTGAATTTGTTTACATTGAAGTTCAAAATTTAACCATTTAGTTAGCTTGTACTTCAATTTAAGCTACTAAGGTATTGTTTTAATCTATATTCAAGTTTATTATTGACAAATTTGAAAAATAAATTGGAAAGTTTTTTAAAAAAGCATTTTTTTTTGAAGTAAATAAACAATTGAGCAACAAATTTTCAAACATTTTCGTCAATTTAACTCAAACTAAAGCAATGTATCTTCTGATTTAACCACAGAATTACTCAATATACATCGGGGAAGCTATTTAAACATTACAAATTAATTTTTAGAGTGATTTTTGTGTTCGAAAATTGAGCAACTCGAAAGTGAGCAATCCCGATTTTTTTGGCCTTGCCCATGAATAATCATGGTCAAATTTTAATAAAATTTTCTAAATACAAAAACAATTGTATTCTAATGATGTATCAATCTCTTAAGCAATTATTGGTCTAAGAGTCGACAGATAATCTGCAGAAAATTTTTATTTTCTTTAAATTATCACTCAAAAAAAAAATTATGGAATAACAAAAATTACAGTAATTTTGGAAAACATCCTGAATTTTCCAACGTTTTTCTCACCTTACTTTCTTGTCTGTCTGTCTGTTACGATGGTATTTGGTAACTCAATTTTCACCCACTTTCCAACTAACTAAAGCTCTGAAACTTTACACACTTTTCAGAACTTGATGACAATGTATTCTTATATACATTTTATCATGATTTGAGCTATATTTTTGAGAATATTTGGAAAATTAAATTTAAAATGGCGTCTTAATTCCATTTTTCATCGTTTGTGGTGCTACAATCGCTTTACGTTAATTTGTCGCATGTGACAGAAATTAAATGTTGCGCAACAAAATTTTTAGTTTTGGAAACAACCGTTATAACAACTGAAATCCATAATACGTTATTGACTTCTAATCCTATATACAACTAAAAAGAAGAAAATAATTTTAAATTAAAAAACTTTTGAAAGCCAACGTTTTTCTTGCCAACTAAAAAGAATAAAACAAATTCTCTGGCGGTCTCAGAATCTCCTTGTGAATTGATAAGTAAATGATGGAACATTTTATGACTATCATGATGCATTAGAAACGAAAAATATTGAGCGCATGTTAAATTATAGGTAATTTTAGTTCTTATATCATTGGATTTGAGCAGTTTTTAATTTACTCGTCATATCATTCAAATTGGTGTCTTGAATATTTAAAATATCAATTTGAAAATCTTCTTTTGACTGCTTTGAGTTATTTGCTACGTTATCATCAAGTAATTTTTCAGTTTGAGTTTTAAAACCAATCATTGTGGAATTTAAAGCATTAATAAATTGTACAAATAAAGCATTGGGTATAGTTCAGTCTTGAAATCGTCCTCCTACATTTGTCTGCAAATTTAAAAAAACTATTTTAAAATTTTATAATTGATTTATTAAAAAAAATTCTTAAATAACACAAAAAATGATGACACTACTAAAATAAAAGTGATTCTGGAAAGCATTGTAATTTTTTTGATTTTTTTTACTTAACTAAAAAATTTAAAAAAGTTTACTAAACATTTATATACAAAAAATTACAAACCCAATGATATTGAAAGCCGTTTTAATCTTTTTTTTATTTTAAAAGCATGATTTTTATTTATTCATTAAAAATTCTTGACTGAAGGCCAAAAAATACTAAGGTAAATAAAAATACTGAATGAATTGAAAAAAATCTAGTACTTTTATCCAAAATTCTCTTCACTTACTTCAGCAACACATTCTCTTTTAACTTTCAAAACAACATTTCACCATTCTTAAGCACCGCCCATTATTTGTTTTTGCATTTCAAATATAATTTCCAAATTTCTTCCCTTCTCTTTCTATTTCATTAGATACACAAAAAAGAGATAGCAACAACATCATGCAGAAGTTGCGCTGTCCAATTTCATAAACGCACCTAAATGAAGTTTTTTTTATGTAGAAGAAGAAAAATCAGCAGCAGCAGCTCTAACACTGAAACAGATGCCTTCATTTAGAACTTTTTTTATTGCAATGCATGAGATGGAGGTGAATAAAAATTTTCTGTTTTGGAATGGGAAATGTTTTTTGGAAGAAGATTTGTATAAAGAATTACAAACTAACCAAAAACAGAAATTTTTTAAAAAAGTATCTAACGGAAAAAATTTCAAAAATAAAAATTTCTTTAAAATTTAAATTCAATTTTTTTTCACAGTTCCTAGTTCTTCCCTGGCTTTTTTACATCTTTTGCTGCTGTTGCTGCTAAAATTTTTTTCTCTATTTTCCGCTCTCAATTTCACAAACCACCCCTCCTTTTTTAGGAGGATAGATGCATACGGATCAGTCACATTTTCATACAAACACACACAAATACATCACAACGAGCAGAAGCAAAACACTCATACAAAGAAAGAAAATTTATAACAAAAAAGGCAAACAATTGAGTTCACCATTGTTTATTGAATTAAGCTTATCATTTGATTTTTGATATTGCGAGCCATCGGGCGATTAAAAAAGATTTTCCCATCGCTCTATCTTTGATTTGAAGCTTGCAAGTAAAAGGAAAAAAGTTTTTTTATTCTGCTGGGCGAAAGGAAAAGTCAAGTGAATTGTCTCGAGTGTCGGGTGTGTATGTGCTGTTGTAGAAGGAGAAAAAACGTTCCTTTTAGCACGAGACTCTTTATTAAGTACGATTGCATTCATAAACACAGACGGTTTACGGTTAATAAGATTAGAGTCGGATAATGATTAAATAATTGAATTTATAACAATT
>CM031382.1:5073776-5095691 GCA_018290095.1 Polypedilum vanderplanki | reverse complement strand
TTAAATATTCAAAATATTCTTTCTTTCCTTTATCAATCTTGACAAAAACCAGACACTCTAAAAATCTTAAGAGCTACTAAAAATCTTCTCCTTTAAAATTTTGCAATTTAACTCTTTAAAGCCAATAAAAATCAAATTCTTAAAGTATTTTCTGTCTCTTCTTCTCTTTTTGCATTATCAAAGCACGAACAAATGTTTGTCCATTTTGTCCATTTAATTTTTCTTCTTTTCTATGTCTCTGGACGTTAAATTTTAATCCATACGTTTGCTAGCCAAATAATTCATTAGTGTTCTCTCTCTAGAGTTCCCATATGCTCCACTCTTACATGTCCATTGTTAAACAATATAAAATTCAAACATCATGATGGAGCAAAGTGAACGAAAACGAAAGACATTCATCATGTCGTGAGTGTGTGTATTCTGTAGCAGCAGCACGCTCTAATGGCAGCTTTCTTTCTATTTTTTTTTCGTTCACTCGCATGTCACTTGTTCATGTGATTTAATTCATCAAAAAATAAAAGTAAAACATGGAAAAAATTGCTTGTTCGTGAGTAAGAAAGAAAGTTAGGGGAGAAAATGAGAATGAAAGAAATGAAAAGGTAGAAAGAATTTATGTGTGTAGGAGGAGAGACATGAAGATGAAAATAGAAGATGGAAGAAAAACATGAAAGTTAAGATGAATGAATGAAATTGATTGAGAAGAAAAATTAAAGGATAAAAAATTCTCGAAATTAATTTAGGTTGTAGTATTTTGTAAAATAATTTTTAAAAAAATCTTGTAACAATTTTTTTCTCTATTAATTTCTTATTCATTTCACATTATTAACTCACTTTTTTCCTCTCACTTACTTCACTATTTTAATTCAATTAAAAACTAACATTCGCAAAAAACCAGTCATCGAATTCATTCATGCTCACTCGAGAGTGAAGATTCACATAAATAAAGACCAAATGTCACAATTTTTTTATTGCACTTGCGGATGATGACAAGGCACTTGCCTTTGCGACGCACATTTAACAACAACAACCCCTTGGCAAATGCATTGTTGTGTGCGGTAAGTGAGCGATGTGTTTACGCATGTTAAATTGATTTTCACTTCCCCTGCTGACAATAGTTTGCTATATAATCGTCTGTGACAAGAAACATTTAATGCTCTTTAGAATGGTTCTTTAGTTAATTAAACAAGGATGAATGTTGATTTATCAACTTATGAAGGCTATGAAATTTTTAGGATTTAAAAATAAAAAAGAATTTTTTTTAACCTAACTAGTTCCCTAATTCATACTAAATTGGCTGCTTTTTTTAAACTAAACAGAATTTTAAAAATATCCAAACTTTCACAAAAAATTAAAGTATTTTCAACTTAATTCACAACAATTTAGTTTAAACATCTTCATTATTTAATTTTCATTTTATTCAATTCAAATCCTCACTGAATTGTTAAAGCATTACTTTAATGTTAAGCGGTAAAGTCAACACATCCCTACTGTGTTATGTTATTGTTGTTATTGCAGCATCATAACTGGGGTGATCTTTAATATTCCTTTTGTTTGCTCTTGCTCGGTGCTGTTGTTGATAAATTGCAAGTAAATATTGAATTTAAATTCATTGGAGAGTTGTTGAAAAAATTTTTTTACTGTTAATTGTGTGTGAGACACCTTCGTGAATGTTGCAGCAATTGTAAATAAAATTTTTAAAATTTTTTTATTTATCTACAAATTCAAAAATGGCAAAGTTTGGATGATGAAAATTTCTCGCTTTTTCATTTTCATTCATCAAAATGTTTACACAAAAATCGTTCAACAGAGTGAGACTGAAAGAGAGAGAGAGAGAAAGAAATTTATCAAATATTTGTTTTACTAATTTTTCCATTCTTTAATTTTCATCTTTATTTTTTGTTTCCTCCCTTACTTTTTGACTTTTTTTGTATGTGTTCATTTGTCATTTCGAGTTTCTTGAATTTTTGAATATTTTGTTGATGGTTGAAAGGAACTGAATTTTTTTAAACTTTTTATTTTTTATTTAAAGCTGCTTAAATAAAAATTTGTAAAACAAAAATCTAACCAGGATCTTTTTTAAAAATTCATCTATTTATTTAAAAAAAAATTAAAATTAATATTCAAACAATGGGTTAATTTTTACAAGAAAGTATAAGAAATTAACAAAAAATCAAAAATTTAACAAAAATTCATTTGTAACCTTTTAATGAAAATTTGTATCAAACAGTTGTCAAAAAAATTAAGTAAAAATTCGTAAAAATTTAAAGTTTTTTAAACTTTTTTCTTATGAAAAAAAAGTTTCTTTTTAGTCTATTAAAAATATTATTAACTATTTTATAAATAATTTCTTAATTAAAACGTTGAAAAATCCTTCTCATAAAATACTCATTTAGATGGCAATAAACAGCAGTCATTAATTTTATTTCCTCTTATGATTTGAATCATTGTTATTTTTTGTTTTCTCTCTTTTGTTGTGTTTGTTCACTTGACATTCATTGCTGTGGCCATCTGCTAATATTTATCATTTCATGAGTGTTTATTTGTTCATCTATTAAATTGCAACATCTTCATCATCATCATCTGCAATTTTTCTATGAAGTTTTTCAAAATTTTCTTATTTATTAGATTTTATCAAAAAATAAAAATATTGTTAAACTTTCAATATTTTTATAAATCAGAAAAATAAAAACTATAATTAGTAAAACACAAATTAAAGATTTAATGAATAAAACTTATTGACATAGTGAAAATGGATAAGATGATAACATTAAACTAGACTAGGTTTGCAGTCTATCATGATCAAAATTGACTTTCATTATCTCAAAATGTTACAGTACTTGACGAGAAACCAAAAAACTTTTAACTTTACTAAATAAGTTTTTATTGTTTCATGCAAAACTTTAAATTTTTGATGTTTCATTCAAATTTAAACAAAAAATTCTTAAAAAGCAAAACTACGAATTAATTGATTAATTTACATTGAAAAATTAATTATGTGCTTTTTAAAAAATGAAACTCGAATTTTCTAGCTGATAACATTGAAGTAAATAGAAACTATTTTTAAAATTTCAATTTGATAAGATTAAAAATAAAAATAAAAAATCAACTAATAGTTTGATGACTTTTTAATAGTTTTATTGCTTTTTCTCTTATCATAAACTTTTTAACTGATTTTCAACTCCTCTATAAATACAGAAACTATTCATTAAAATCAAATTATTTCAAGTGTGACTTTTAAATAGTGAACAAAAAATGAAGTCAATTTTAATTTTCATCAGTCTTTTTCTCTTTGCCTCACAATCATTTGCACTTCGTGTCGAGTGTGATTTTCGTATTGCAACTTGGACTTTTGGAGAAGCTTATTCTTGCTTTGGTTCAATCAAGGATAATGTAAATCAAGAAATTCTCGAAATTGTCAATGAAGATAAGCATTTACCTGGAAAAAATAACACAGATGTTGAAGGATTTTATATCAAAGACCAACCAGTCACTCATTTGCCACTCAACATTGGTTGGAGATTCCGAAACTTGAAAGGACTTGAATTCGACAATTGCAACATTACAACCATCAGAAGTTCACATCTTGAACGTTTGTCAAATTTGATTCATTTGGCTATGCCCAAAAACAGAATTCGAAAAATTCCTGCAAATTTCTTCCGCTTTGCTGTTAATTTGCAATGGGTTTATTTCCATAGCAATCAAATTGCAAACACTGGCTTGAATGTGCTGAAAAATTTGAAAAAACTTCGTGGATTTTATATGGTAAACAACGGTTGTGTCAGTGACAATGCAATTTTGGAAAGGAGTAAATTTTTGACAATGATGCACAGCATGGTTTCAAAATGCACACCAGACCTTGAAGATTTTGTAACTGATACAGAAAATACGGAATGCACTTTCCCTGAAGAAACTTCAAATGAAAATCCACCACAAGATTCTTCATCTTCATCTTCTGAGAGCACACAGAATCCAAAGAAACTTTACTTTGATGGATTTGATGATTGAACGAATTTTCAAAAAAATATTTTGCATGGAAAAATTTGAAAAAAAATTTCTTACAATTTTTTTAAATATGTAATTTTTTTGTAATCACAAAAATCATAAAAAAAATAAAAAAATTTAAACAAAGTTTACAAAATTTTTAATAAGTCACATAAAAAAAATATTTTGTTTTCTATAAATTTCCTATCTAAAAATTTTAATCTTATCAAACTTGAACTTTAATGTTTTTAAATCTTTTCATAAGAAAAAAGAATTTACCGACTTTACACACTTCTTTGTTGTTTTTGCGGACTTGAAAGTCTTTTATGATAACAAAAATAATTGATTGACATCTTTAATTATTGCGCAAAATCTTGAACTGATGATGTTTTTAAGTACTCGAAACTAGGTTGATCATAGAGAAGTTTTTAAGTGTGGATTACTCATAAAGATTTCTTTAAATTGTGATTTAATTCGTTCAAGAGGTTTATGATAAGAAAAAAAATTACAAAAAAGAACTTAAGTAATTTAATTCAATTATTATACGATCATTTTGAAATTATTTAGTTTTTATCATCTACGTTTCTTATCAGAACTACACATAGTTTTGCAACGTAGGTAAATCCAATGACGTAAGAAACTACAAGAAATAAGATTGACTATAACAGCTGAAAGAAGTAAAATGTTTTTATAAAGTAACCATTGCGTAAGATTCAAGAACGTCCAAACCTATTAGTTCACTAATTTTTTTTCAATAAATTTTTAAGAATCAGAATTTAATAAACTATGATAAAAGCAGAATTGAGGTAAATTAAACAGAAATGTCTTAAGTACAACAAAATTTTATTGGACTTAAGATTTTTCTATTTAATTTGCTTCAATTTCTCTAAACTTTCAATTTTTTGTCATTTATTATGATTTTAATTTTTTAGATGAAAAATTTAACACATTAGATAAAAATCTTTCTCACACTTTCCCAATTGCCTTACCGTTCAAATGTTAAGTTATTTTGAAATTCAGTTTTTTAAAGAAAATATTTTCATAGTAATAATTCTGTTCAACTAAATGTTTTTACAGCTTTTGCTTATTTCTTTGTAGTTACCAGACACTATGAACAATTTTATAAACCATTGCATAGTCAAAGTCTTCTTCCAAATCTTTAGGATCTGGTGGACATTCGCTTAAAAGATCTCCAGTAGTCGTTGCTACAGATGTAGTGTCAGTAACAGTTGTATTTGTGCAACCAGTTTCACCCAAATTAAGTTCTTTAAGCTTTCTTAAATGTTTGGATAAATTGATAAATTGTTTGATAGTTACCAGACACTATGAACAATTTTATAAACCATTGCATAGTCAACCAAACGACCTTTTGATTTTCAAGATTATCCGTAAGTTTTTAAAATTTTTCAGGAAAACTGTCGGTTGACTGACTATACATCTTATTAAACTAATTCTTCTTATTTTTATAAAAAATTCTAAGCAAACACAATTTTAAAAAACTTCAAATTTAAGTTTCATTTTCCCTGTAGAGTTTTATTATTTAGATTTTGCTTTGTTTTTAACAATTTTATAATAATAATTAATATTGTCTATTGTCACTTATGGATTTGTGAGTTTAAACATTTTTAAATTTTACAATTTTTACCACAAAAACTTTTCATTTGATTTCTCCTTTGAACCACTGTCTTTGAATGAACATTCCATATTGTTCATATCTTCCTCAAAATCATCAGGATCTGGTGGACATTTTCCCATTAATAATCCTGCAAGTCTTGTCAATAATGATGGATTAGTTTCAATAACATTTGCACAACCACTTCCGCTAAAGTTTAATTCACGAAGGAAGAACAAATGTTTGAATAAATTGAAGCCAATATTTGTAAGACTAGGATTTCCATGGAATCTCACCCATTGAAGATTTGGTGTGAATCTAAAGAGTCGTCCAGGAAGCATTTTAAATCTATTTCTTGGGAAACTGATATAAACGAGAATTGTAAGTCCACGAAAATCTTCATCAGTCAAATTTTCAAGACCAGTATTGTCGCACTCAATAGCTCGCAATTTCTTGAACTTTTTATAAAGTCTCTTGGGAAAGTGTGGAAGTCTCCTGTCTTTTATGGAAATTCCTTCAAGATCTTCTTCAGTTGTGCCATCAGGAAAATCAGTTGGTGGATTTGTAATATTAAGTTCTTCTTGCTCATCTGGGTTTGCACATGGCAATGATTCAGTGACATTTTGAGCAAAACAAGTCAATAAATTTCCGCCACCCCAAGTTGCACGTCTGATTAAACAACCAACATCAATTGCATGTGATGATGCCGCAAGTGCTAGAAGCAAAATTGAAAGTTGAAATTTCATCACTTGAATTTTATTTCACAATTTTTCTTCTGATCTTTTTCGGATTGAAATAATAAACTGAAATGGCAAATTATTTTGCAAAGTCTTTTTATAGCCAATATAGTTTTGTATGTATTTGCAAAAAGATTTTTGCCCAATGAAAAATAAGGTTGTTATCAGTGTCAATTAATAAATCAATATAAAAACATTTGACATTAAGGAAGTAATTTTTGTTTTTTTTAAAATAAACAAAATTTATTTAAAGAATTTGAACATTTTTTTGAAGACAGGAATTAATTTTTTTTTTTTGAGTAAAATTTAAGATTTTTTATAAATGTACAGAAAGAAAGCTGTTATAAACACTGTTGATTAAAAAGTAAAATTTTAAGTCTGTGTCAATTAAAATTTGTTTTCAGAAAAAAAATTTCTATTTAACCATAAATAATACTAGTTGTTGTTTGGTATACAGTTGTAGTTGTTGTTGTAGAAGGTACATTAGTTCCAGTAGTCGTGACAACATCACCTTCAACCCATTCACATTCCAAATTATTCATATCTTCTTCCAAATCTTTAGGATCTGGTGGACATTCGCTTAAAAGATCTCCAGTAGTAGTTGCTACAGATGTAGTGTCAGTAACAGTTGTGTTTGTGCAACCAGTTTGACCCAAATTAACTTCTTTAAGCTTTCTTAAATGTTTGAATAAATTGAAGCCAATATGTTTTAATAATGAATTTCCATGGAATTTAACCCATTGAAGATTTGGTGTAAATCTGAAGAGACGACCTGGAAGCATCTTAAATTTATTTCTTGGACAGCTGACGTAACGCAGATTAAGTAAACCACGGAAATCTTCATCAGTGACTGTTTCAAGTTGAGAATTGTCAAATTCAATTGCTTGCAATCTTCTAAATCTTCTATACATTCTCTTCGGGAAGCATGGAAGTTTGTGATCTTTTATGTGAATTCCTTCAAGATCTTCTTCAGTTTTATTAGCAGCATTCAAATCATCTGGATTGATATTTAACTCTTCTTGTTCCTCTTCACTGACTGTTGAATTTGATTCTGTAACATTTGTAGCGAAACATGTTGAAATATTTCCACCACCCCAAACTGCATTTTTGATTAAACAACAAAGATTGATTGCATACGTTGAGGTCACTAGGACCATCAGCAGAAATGATAATTGAAAGATTTTCCTAAATTAAAAAATAAAATTTTTTTAAAAAGAGTCAACAAATTTTTCTTAAGAGTGAAAATTTAAGTCCAAATTTAAATTTTTTTTTAAGTTCACAAAATCATAAAAGCTGAAGTTTTTTTAGTTCGCAATATTGAAATTAACAATTGAGCTTGAATAATAAAGAAGATTTTATTTTTGTTTGAAAAATAATTGGAAATCAAGAAAATAAAATTTATTAAGGCTTCACATTTTGATGTGAATATTGATGGAATTTATAAATAAATGGCAATTAAGCAAAAGCAAAGCTTTAAACACTCAAAGATACATTTTTAGGCTTGGAAATTTTGAAGTACCAGTGAAATTTTGTAAGAACATAAAGACCTTAAATGATTTAATTTTGTGCTTAAAACTAAACAGTCACGGAAATAATAAAACTTTTATAACTGTCATAAAAAAATTTATAACACTTATAAATTTTCTTTTTAAGGCTAATAAATTTGTCTTTATAGAGACAAATCCAAAAAACTTTATGCCAGTTATAAAATATTTTTCTCCGTGATTATTTTGCACTATGCACTAAGTTTTTTTTATCAAGAGGTGTGAACTCTAACAAAAAAAACCAGCAAATTAACAAAAATAATTTAATAGTTTCATACAAAACTTTCAATTTTAAATGATAATTTTATTCTCATTATCAAAAGTTTTCACCCCTTGGTTAAATTTCATTTATTGTAAACTAATTTGAAATCTTTTTCTGCAAAAATTTGTGTAACTCATTTGTTTTTGTAATTTTCAAAAAAGTTTAATTTGAATGTTCAATAAGTTAAATATTAAAACTTTTTCAACACTATTTAATTTTGAACTTGTTAAAAATATTTTTGAGATTTTTTAAACTTTTACCAATTTTCTTACATTCTTTAGTTAGTTCACTTCTTCAAACACAAAGATAAAGTGAATGTTTTAAAATTTACACCTACTTCTTTTATAGATGTTTCAAAAATCCGACAAAGCACTTGCATCATTTGCCTATTTGCGATTTTTTTGCGACATGCTTTTGTGTGTCATAAAAAATATTTTTTTATCAATGAAAAAGATTTACAGACATTAAAAATAAATTCAATAAAAAATCTCAAATAATGCATTTGAAAGATAAAAAAATATTTTATTGATAATTTTTACGACATGATATAGTTTAATAATTTTATGCGTTGCTGTTTTTTAAAGACTTTCCTTTGAACTTTCTTTAGAACTTTCCTTAGAGCTTTCTTTCTCAACATAAGTGCACTCCATATTATTCATATCTTCTTTAAAATCTTCAGGATCTGGTGGACAAGCACTGAAAAGACTTACAGCAGTTTTCGACAAATCTGTGCTATCAGTGACTGTCTCATTCGTACAAGCAGATCCTCCAAAGTTTAATTCGATAATAAATTTAAGACTTTTGAATAAATTGAAGCCAATATTGACAAGTTCAGAATTTCCATGAAATTTCACCCATTTTAAGTTCGGTGTGAATCTAAAAAGTCGGCCAGGAAGCATTTTGAGTTTATTTTTAGGAAAACTGACATAAACCAAGAAAGTCAAATCACGAAAATCTTCATCAGTCAAAGCTTCAAGTCCAGTATTTTCACATTCAATTGCTCGTAATTTCTTGAATTTTTTATAAAGCCGTTTTGGAAATTTAGGCATTTTTAAGTCTTTGATGAAAAGTCCTTCAATATCGCCTTCAGTTTTATTTGCTGGCAATTCCACTGGATCGATGTTTAATTCTTCTTGAGTTTCATCAGTTGTATTTGCTGGAACTTCAGTGAGATTTTGAGCAAAACAAGTAAATTGACTTGCTCCTGCCCAGAATGCTGATTTGAAAAGTCCTTTAAGGTCAATTGCTTGTGTTGAGACTGCTAAGACTAGCAGGATGATTGAAAGCTTGAGCAGTTTCCTGTGGGAAATAAATTTAAACATTTGAATTTATTTATGGATTTTAAGAAATTCTAACTAAATTTGAACTTTCTTATAATTTTCTAAAAAATCTAATTTTAATTTGATGTTTTAATTTTATTTTTAATTTTTAGTAAAATAGAAAGTGTTCACAACTATTCATGTGATTCTTGCATAGAATTTTTTATTGTTTTTTTATAAAAATATAATTTCAGTTTCTTCAAGTTAAATAGCTAAAATTGAATAAGTAAATCATTTTTTCATGAAAAAGTTTAAAAATTTTCAGATAAATTAACATTTTTTGTTGTTAGTTTCTTACATTTTTGGTAAATGACAATTTTAAAACATAAAACAAACAAATTTCTAAGATTTCTTCGCAATTTCAATTTTAATATAAAATTTTCTTCCAAGGGTTAATTCTTTTAATTCACTTTAAGCCTAATACTGAAGTGCCAAATATTTTGCAAACTCTTTATATAGAAGAGATTGGCTATCATTGCAGAATGATCATCTTTTTTATTATCTGCCAGATATCAAGAGTAAATTGAACCAATAAAACTGAAATTTACGCCTTAATTTAATTATCAGCTAAAGTCACACTTCAAGCTGATTCATACTTTTTAATTTATCATTGTTAGCGATCAATAAATTCTGCTGAGTCATTTTGACTGAATTAAAAAATTTAAAATGGAAGCTTAATATTAATTTTGCATAATTTGAAATTAGAAATAAGATTTTTTTAAAATATTAAATAAAACAAATTTCAAAGTTTTAGTTTTTTATTTCTTTATTGCATCGCAAAAATTCCTTAAACATTTCAAAAGTATCACAATAAATGACGTTATTATTTCACCTTAAAAATTTCCTTATCAACATAAATAATAACAAAAGATTTTATTTACCTTACCTCATCTGACGAGTCACAAATTCTCAGCTTTGCATTTTTTTTGATAAGACTAGCACAAAAATGCTGAAAATAATTCTTAATTGCCTCAGTAAAAATTCGCACAGGCCAATATCAAGGTATTTTTTTTATCTACAAAGGCATGTCTTATCATGGAACTTTAAATTGATTTATTATTCATTTAATAATACTTAATTGTACTACAAACAATTTTTATAACTCAACCGACACGTTTGACTTTGACTTCTGTGGAAAAAAAAATTGTGTGAGAAACGTCAGAGTTATTTTTAGTTTGGAACATTAAATGAAACCGATAAGGTGTGTTGAAAAAAATTCTTAAATTTTTGAACTCATTTACAATTAATTTAAGGGAAAAACTTAGGTTTTCCAAGAAATTTTTTAAAAGTATGTTCTACGAATTTTTATGAAAAACTTTTAAAATATTTTAAAAATTTATTTTTTCAAATTTTTTTGTTTTTTTATTCATTTTTAAAAATTCATAGCCAATCAAAAAATCTCAACTCAAAAATAATTAATTGACCTGTCACAACAAAAAACAAAAAAAAAAGATTTTTGCCTATTTAATTCATATTTTATCCCAACATGAAAATTTTTTTTATCCCTTTTCAATTTTTTTCGTGACATTCACATGCATCGAAAAATAAATAAAGTTTATTGCACTTGTACATAAAATGCAGAAAGATTAAAACAATCAAAAAATAGACAAATAGCAGTCAATACAAATTTATGCATTGAGGCCAGAATACACATAGAAAATTGTATTGCAAATGCATTCTAGTAAAAGGAGAAAGGGAGAAAATTTTCCAATTCAATTAAGCAAAATTGCATTCGATTGCGTTTTCTGGCACCTACAGTTTGATATGCCTATGAGTGCACTTTTGCATGCACATCTCTATTTGTGCTTGCGCCAATTTTAATTAAATTTCAATTCCCATAGCACTCACTCTATGCCTATATTTTTCAGGACACATTTGACATTCTCTCAAAAATTTAATTTTCCATCGCCGGTTGCAAAATTCGACATTTAGATTTAATTAAATAATTTTAAAACTTTTTTTATTTAAAAGGTGTGGTTCCAGAACAGGAGAGCAAAATTTAGGAAACAAGAGCGTTTGGCACAACAAAAGGTTACAAATAACACAAACTCATCAAATGGTGATGGTGGACTGACAGCACATGTAAAAAGTGAAGGAAAATCATCAACAAAAAGTGACAGTAAACAGCAGCAGCCTGGATCGCCACTATCAAACGTCTCAACGACGCCAAATTCCAGCGCATCATCGCATCAATCGAATAGTGATATTAAACCAATCAATGGTAATTAGTGAAATTAAATTTTATCATTCTCTGATTGGGGGAGAGAAATAAAATTGTCCCTTTGCATACATTGTGTTGCTTTTTGCAGAATGAGTTTCTGTTTATTATTCATGTCATGTATGTTTGTGGAATATGTGAATACAAGGGTGAGGAATAGAATAGAAAAATAATATGATGATGATATTGCAATGTATGGACATTTTTATAAAATATTAGCGTGGTTTAAAATTTAATCAAAACTTTTATAAAAATTAAATTCAACATAGTTAAAATAACGTTTCTTTGGAACTTAAGTACAAAATTTTTAAATCTACAATGTTTCGTAAATTCTGAAAACCAAACTTTTTTGAAATTATATAATTTTCATAAAGTAGGCATTAAAAAAATTTCGTTTTCTAGGCCTTTTGATGCAAATTATCATAAAACTATCAAAATTCTTATATAAATTTTTGATACTTTTTTGATATTTTTGATAGAATTTTCAAACTTTGGTATTTTCTAAAAAATTAAGATTCTTAAATCTCTACAAATTTTGTATCAGCATATATTTAAAATATTCAATCAGTTTGAAAAAAATTCTTAAAATTTCTCTCTTCAATTCTTTCCTAATTTTTTAAGCATTTAAAAAGTTTCACTTCCTTTTTCTTCATATTATTTTCAACTCAATTTTTTCCCTTTCCTTTTTCTTACTTCAAATCTTGAGCAATTCAATTCAATTTCTTCATTTCCCTAAAATGAATGTTAATCTAATTAAAACTGATTTTCACATTGGTACGTTCGAGTTTGTGCCCTTTTTTGTAGGAGATAGGCAAAGAAAAGAAGACTTAAAAAAGAAAATTTCTGTTAGTTAAGATTTTTGAGCTTTAATAAGGGTTAGTTTGAGTATTATGTACAGAAATATTGAAAAAAAGAAATTTTAGTATCAATTGAATAATATCATAATTTAATTGCTTTGATTGTTACAATTATTCGAGGTATTTTGATTAATTTTTGATTCGATTTCGGACTCTGATTTTTTCTTCAATATCAAGATAAAGAGAAATTTTGAGCAAAGACCAATTAATTGATTAAAAATGCTTAAAAAGCAGTACAAATTTAAATAAAAAATGGCCAAATCGTCATTGAATAACTTTCAAATGTTCTCTTTTGAAAAATTTCATAAAATTATCTTGTAAATTTTTTATAATAAATTTTTCATTCTCCATATTTCTTCAATAAAAAGCAATAAAGCAATCCATCGTAAGCAATGATAATCAATAAATATCCACAAATATGAGGGTGAAAAAGCAAACAACGAATAGAAAAAAGAAAAAATTTCTCCAATAATAAACATCAATGTCTGAATATGACTTTAATAATTCAAGAGCGAGTAAAGAATGAAAGAAAAATGGAGAGAAAAAAAACATATTGCAATTCAATTCAATTTTTCATCTTCTGGTTGTGATCGGAAAAATTAGAAAATAAATTTTGTTAGAATTTCGAAAAATTTTGTTTAAAAAATTTTTTTTGAAAAAGTTAAAAACACTGTTTATTTTAAAAAATATTAGTTCGTTAAATTTTCAATTTTTTTAAACTTTTTTAAAATAATTTAACATTTTATTAAATTTTTGAATATTTTCATTTTTTATAAAAATTTTCCTTCTAATGAAATTTTTGAGTAACGATCTAAAAGATGAATTGTGAGTCCATATATCATATTTGCCGCATCCACTAAATTGTCTTCTCTTCTCCCCTAAAAATTTCTCGATAGTTTTTGCTCCCTTTCGAAGGGTTTTTTCATTTAGAAATTCAATAAATCATAACTTTTTCTCTAATTTCCAAACAGGCAAACTTTCTACTGATTCCGACATTCTAAGTTCACCAAATAACAACAACAATCACAAGTGGCCAAGCTCCTGTACGAATCTTCTTCAAAATTCTATCAACTGCGTGACATCGATCAACAATAATACACTGTCGAGTAGCAATAATAACAGTCTAAAGGCATCAACGCATCTGACACTGAATCACAACATGCAAACGCATCATCACGCATTGACATCGGCTTTGTCATCGCCTTTTAGTTCATTGTTAGGCGCTAGTAGTGGCGGATATTTGCTTGATCCATTAGGTAATCTACAAAAGTCTGCAGCATCAAATCATCTCTTTTAATTTTTAGATTTATGAAAATAAAAAGCGAAAGAAAATTTAATGTCGTTTACTTAAATGACAGATTTTTGTGCTGCATAAAAAGAAATTTGTAAAGTTTCTACGAAAAATTTATATCCATAAAAGAAGAATATTGGTTTGTAAAGAAACTATAAATGTAAACAGATCTTGATTTTTGTAAATAAATTAAATAAAAAAAAATCTGCACAAAAACTGACTTAAATAATTGAAATCGATGTATACAATTTAAAATTACTGTAATACGAAAGAAATTTTGAGAGCTGCAGAAAATGAAATACTTGATATTTTCAAAAGAATATGTATTTTATTGAAAAGTTTTGATTTGTGAAAATCAAATATGAAAATTTCTTAACAATAGAAACTTAAATTTTCTTCAAAAATTTAATTTATAAAATATTCAACTTTAAAAAGCACCAAAATAATTACAAAAATTAAAAGAAAAAACTCAAAAGAAATTTTTAATTAATTACCAACATACACAAAATAATCAATATAAATTTTTTTCCCATCTTTTAAACAATTTTTTCCTTTGATTCATCACCATCACCATGTTTTTTGTCAATTACATGAAAACGTCCATCAAACCAAATACAGCAAGATGATGAATGTAAAAAATGTAAAACGATGCTAATGATGATGATTAATTGATGTATACGACAAAGAGAGAAAAAAAATTATACGAAAAAGACCCAAATCTACCAAATGTGTAAAAAATGCTCGCAATTATGATTGAAAGACACATGAAAAGTTAATGTATACGCAGCGAGGATGATGTAAAAAATTTATTAAAATAATGATTTTTTGTGACATACACTCGTATATGAAATGAGAAATTTTTTGCAGCTGATGCTAATTTTTTATATAAAAAATTGTATGTGAGAAAAATGAGAAAGAAATGAAGGAAAAGATGAAGATTCTTGACATAATGATTGATTTCTATGAACCATTTTCATTCAGTTTTTCTTTTGTTTTAAATATTCAATAGATGATTTTAAAAATTGAAAATTCAAACAAGGAAATTTTTTTATTTTTAATTGAATTCTAAAATTTTATTAGAAATTTATTTTTAAACTGGAAATTTCAGTAGATTTCATAAAAGACTCAAAATAGGAAATTTCGATTAGTTTGACTACTGAGATCAAAAACATTTATTTTAAAAATATTCTCGTACTTTAATTTAAAACCTTTTTCAATTTTAAAAATTTCAAAGTGATTAAAAAAAAGAAATCAATCACTGCAAAAACTTGTAATCTGTAAACAATGTATACATAAAGAGATACTAAATAATAAAGGAAAACTCACTGAATTTTTGTAGTATACTAAAACTCTACACATGTAAAATTAACAAAAATTTAATTTAAGAAAAATTTTAGAAATAACTTTAAAAAGTTTTAAGAATTAAAATCTAAGTCAAATTAAATATTTAAAGAAAAAGAAAATTCAAAACTAGAAAAGAAAGTAAATTTTAAGATAAAAGCTCAAGTGTAAAAAATATTTAGAAAAAAATAAAAAAAGATAAAAATTTGAGAAAAAATCAATAATGTTAATTTTCTACCTTTTAGTTCAGATTTTTCTTTTCTACCTAATTTAATTATCAGTTCGAAAAGTTCACAAAGCTAAAATAAATTCAGAATGAAAATCGCAGCAAAGTTTTGTGTAATTTCGTTCTCATACAAATTCATTAGTCGCAATCAATGGCAATCAGACAGTGTTTGCCAATTGTATCGACGACAAATGATGAGAAAAAACAGCAGCAGCGCCAGCAAAATCTCAAGATCAATAAAGAAATTAAATGAACTTTTTTTTCTAAAGTTTTCATCTTTAAGATTTTTTGGAATTTTATCCATTTACTTACTTCTATTTTCATTCATTCATTTTATGTAAGTAAATTTACTAAAAAAATTTTTGAAAAGAATTTGATGAGATTTTTATTTGAATTGAAACTCCGCCTACAATTTTTGTTGCTGTGAACAGTTCAAGAGAATGAAAAGTTTCTCTCATAAATGGAAAATCTTGTACTTTATCGTAAATGTGAAAAAATATGAAAATTTTGTTTTCGTTTTTGAAAGTTTATTTTTATTCTAGTACAAAAATTTTCGATCTTTCTAGTTAACTTTTTGTCAATTTATTGTGAACAAAAAAGGTTTTAATTTTAAACAATTTCTTAATAACTCGCTAAAATATTTCTTGGTCTCTAGAAATCAGAATTCATTAATTTTCTTCTACTATTAACGTTTAATAAATCTGACGGTAACAGTTACACCTTTCTTACATTCATTATAACCTTTTGTAGAGTTACCTTAAAATATTAAATACTTAAATATAGGAATTTCAATAATTTTTTCATGAATTTTTTCAATTTTTTCAAAAATTATCTTCATGATTGCTTTCATCAAAATAATCTCGATGAGCACATTCCAAATAAAGTTCATATAAATTTCCTAAATTTGAAATTGTTTTTAAACTTTCATGACTTATTTCACTTGTAAATAATTTTAATTTTTTAAATTTAATAATTCAATTGTTATTGCAATAAATAAATCGTTAGCAGCAAATGTTAATGTCAATTCTTCAAGTTGAGAATTTCTGCCAAAGAAGTTAATATAAGATTGAATTCAATTTTGCTTCTTCAATTTCACCACTCAATGTAACTTTTTCTAATTTCTCACCAATTTTTGTGAAAATTTCCAAAATTTTTTCATGCTCTGATGCTGGTGAATCAATGCCAAAATTAATCTTGATATTTTTAATGTTTCTGCTTGTGATCATGATGGTCTTGAAGTTTTCATAACTTGAGATCTAAAAATGTAAATTTAAAAAAAATTTAATCTCTCAATTTAATTTGAATTATTTATAAAAATCATTGAAATAAAATTCTAATTCAATTTATAAATAACAATAAATAATGAAAGTTTTTACCAGCTTTTATGTAATCCATTCTAATACTTTATTTTTCAAAATTATTGAGTTATTTGAATAACAAACTTTTTTAAATGAGTCAGTATATTTTTTTTCATTTATTGCTTTTCTTTCGGTGTCATATTCGAAACTGGTTAAAATTTCGACACTGTCCAAATTTTTATTTTCTTTAGAAAATTCCATTAATTGGTCATCAAGTTCTGAATTTATGTAAAGGTTAAGAAACTTAAAGTTTCTAAGTTTTTTGAGTCCAACACGTAGAAGACAAAAAACTATTTTTAGTAAATTAAAACTTTTTGAAAGAAATTCTTTTGAAAAATTCATTTCTGAAAATTTTACATGAAAATTTTCAAATGTTAATTTTTTCTGTTTGCAATTTTTTTAAACTGAATTTCTCTAAAAATTCTTCAAGATCGTTTGTAGAATTTTTTTTATATGATCCATACGAATTGTCAGAAGAGCCTTCCAAAAATGCATCGGTAAAATCATTTTCATTTTCTGAATAATGTTGATATTCTTCTATTGAATTTGAATTACTACAGGAAGAACTTTCTTGCTCAAAAATAGATTCATTTTCAAATTTAATTTCTCATTTTTAAATTTTTAGTAAAATATTCAGCAAAATTCAAAAATTTTTTAGGATTACCATAATTCTTTTTTTGAAGTTCATAAGTTAAAGATTCAAGGTTTTTAAAATATTTCAAAATGTAAATAAAAATTTCTTTTCCATCATCACCATTCGACTGAAAGTTTTAAATTTTTAAGTTATGTCAAATTTTTAGCCATAACTTTTAGGTGCGTGATATTTTGAAAATTCGATGAAATTGACAAATTTTATTTCTTTCACTCTTGCACAATAATCACGAAATAAATTCATCACAGACAACTTCTTCATAGACAACTTTTGATTTATTTTTGAACTTTTAACTTTTATTTTAATTCACTTGTTAGTGATATTTTTATTAGATCCAAAGTCAGTGAAGTTACAAAAATGTGCTAAATATTACAAATTTCAACTATGTAAAAATATCGATAACATTTGTATTTTATAAATAATATTATATGCATTAAAGCATTACATTGCGACAAAATTATGAAACTTCTTAATTATTATTATAGTCTTCTAAGTTTTCATTTATATATAAAAAAATTTTTATGCAACAATTTCTATTTATTTAATAAAAGTTTAAACACCATCATTTTTTATTGTAAATGACATTTTGTCGGTTGAAAAATTTTGAACATAATTGACTATGGATTAGACAAAAAATTTATGACAAACAGTTTTAAGAATTTCATTTTAGTTATAGATTTTTTTATGCACAATTTTAGTCCTTCAATTATGGCTGATGAAAATCAACCTATTTATAATTTACCAGTAAAAGTTTTAATGAAAATTATCAGCCACATTCTCGAATACGATTGTAAAAATTTTTCAATTATCTCAAGAAATTTTATGAAGCAATTTCATTATACTTTTATGACTCTTTTTAATTCCACTAACGTTGTATTGTGAAAATTACAATTTACTCATGATTTGTTTAACGCCACCACAAATGAGCTTTTAAATTTAAGAAAACTTGATTTATCTTTGGGCATATTCAAAATTCAAGAATGAGAACAATCTTTGCTATGGGAAATCTAAAAGAATTTTCACTTTCTGAAATTTCGATCAGATTTGATTAGTCAAATTGGTCAATTTTATTGTAAAAAATTTAACTTTGAAAATATTAAAATTTATAATGCAGCTCATCAAATTTCTTTTTTCATTTCCAATTACTGGAAATCTCATAATCATAAAACTTGGAATTGTTTTAAATGAATTTAACCGAAATCTTAACAAATTCAAAAAACTCAAAACTTGAGTCATGATTAACCATAAAAAGTTATCATATGTGTTCAAAACTATTGTGAATTTTTTACCAAAATATAAATTTAATAATAAAAATCTCATAGAATTCTACATGTATAGCAAAGTGCATGCAAGTGAAGAATTGATGAATAATCTTGTGACAGGATTACCAAAATTAGAAAAACTTGCAATCAGCGTTTTTTACAACAAAGACATTTTGAAATAGCTTAAAATTCTTTTTGATTCTTCAAATAAACTCGAGTTTTTAAGCAGCATAACATCGAAAATGAAAGTAAACATTGAAAACTTTAAACAACTAAAGAAATTTTCATTCGTTTTAGAGAAAGAAAAATTTTAAAATTTCTTTACATTCAAGGATTATTTGTGAAAGACTCTGATGAATTTTTAAAAGAAATTTTCTGCATCTTTTGACATTGTCAAAGTAGCAATTTTTGAAATCAGAAAATAATGAAAAGTTTGATGAGGCAAAATTTTATTGATGAAGAAGAAAATTGTTGAAAAATTTGGAAGAAAATTGAAGATGATGAAAATTTGAGTTGGATTTCGTTAGTTGCTAAAGAATGTTAATCGTTTTTTTTATGATTTAATTCGCTTATATAAGAATTTTTGATTTTATATTTATTAGTATTTACCTGTTAAGTATGAAAGGGAAATTTTAAAACTTTTACTGATATTTTTCAAGGCGAAGACTCTCCGATTAATCGCCGATTTTGCTATTTCTGCGATTAATCGACGATTAATCGAAGTGTCTTCGCCATGGATATTTTACAATTAAATTATATTTTTAAAAAAGGATTTTTTCACAAAAATTTTAAAAGTTTATTCATAATATTTTTATTATCATATTAGCCATAAGTTATATAAGGAATTTTTATTTGATTACCCATTTTTATAAACAATAAAGACCAAATACGTCATTTTAATAAACTTTGCATTCTTTCTCAGTCTGAATCATTTTAGTATTTCAGCATTTAATCATCAAACATTAAAATATTTTCTCTTTTCACATGACGAACAACGTAGAGAGAAAAAAGAAAAAAACTTGAGAAAAGTCGAGAAATCCAACGATCGTAGGAGGGAATGACGAAGTCGATACTTTTTTTGCCGCTAACTCTCACAAGAAAATTAATGACGAAATAAAATATTTCTCCTCACAGACAAAAGGCAATCGATATCGTCAATAGAATGAAGAGGAGAAAAATTTATGTTCGTGAGAGCGATGAGAGTAAGCAAAAGAAAAATTTCTCAGTTCTTTTTGCCTATAAAATAATCCCAAGATGCCTGTAATTATGTTAAAGTTAAAAGAAACAGTCGAGAAGGTACATCGAGAAGGGAAAATAATTAAAAATTTTTATTTTTTGTGAAAATTTAATAAAAATAAATTGAAAAGTAATTAAAAAATGTCATTGGAAAGACAAGTTCGTGCTAAGGTTAGTGAAGTGAAGAATTTTAAAAAAATTATAAAATAAAATATTAAATAATTTTAATAAAAAGCTTGAAAGAAAGACTAAGAACTGTTTCAAAAATAAAACTTTTTGTTTAGTTTACTTTTTACATAAATTCAAGTTGAATCCAAGAATTATTTAAAGAGTATTTTGAGAAAGAAATTTAAAAAAAAAGCTCTAATTTGAATTATTAGTTCCTTTTACATAAATTAGAAATGAATTTTAAATAATTAATAACAAAATAAGACAAGATTGGCATTAATTTTTCCTACAAAACTTTAATTTTATAAAAATAATCAAAAATTTTCAATGAATTTTTTTAAAAATTATTTTAATAAGTTTAATTTTCTATGAATATTTNAATTAACTTTTAATAAAATCTATTGATTTTAAATTTTTGATGGATTTAATTCTAAAATGACTCTTAATATACCAAAAAAGTTATAAATGGTCTTTCTGAATGAATTTTTCTTTTAAACAATCAGATTTTTATTCCAAAATAGTTAAAAAATTCATTTTATGTGTAAAAATATATTTTTGAAGAATTTTCACAACTTCAGTATTCAGATTTGAAACATTTTCTCGTGTCAAATATTCGTCAAAAATGATTAAAAACTACAAAATTATATGTTTTTCAAAATTTATAATAAATAGACACATTATATTGTTTCTTTTGAAAGTGATAGTTCCATATTGTTAATATTCTTGGTTTTAGGCTAATATATATGTTAAACTTTAACTTTTCTCTTATGACTAAAATTGATTTGTGATTTTGAATCTATGAACTTAACTTTTAGATCTACTACTTTCTTTTCTTCTTATTTGAATCTAAAATTGATTCTGTTGGTTTCTTTTGTAGTTGAAAAAAAAAAATGACAAACTTTTATCTTCGTTTCGATGCATCGTATATTTCTAAATAAGAACATAAGTCAAATGATACCATTATATCCTAACAATTATAATTTTTGAAGATCTTATTGCTATCTGAACAATAGTCTTTTATAGTATGCTTGAGTTGATCGATGTTGGTAGTTTTACCAGATATAGTTTGAATCATCGTTTAAGGAAAAAAGTTCTATTAAAAATCGTATAACTAAGAAATTAAAGAAGAATACTCAAGATTTAAAAAATACTTATAGCTTGTTATTTCTATGACAACAATATTATAACAAGTAAGTTAGGTATATTGTTTCATCTCCTCAATAATATGGATGAATCTAATGATTATATACATGTTTATATCTTTTATACTTTTTTCTATTACTCTTTGCTATGTAATTCTAGTATTTTCGAATCGACTTAGGGAACTAAAATTCAAGTCAAAAAATTTTTCGTGGAACACAATATATTAGAAAGATGTGAGCATAATATGTTTTCTTATATATAAAGTTTTTATAGATATAAAGAAATATTTTGAAAACATTGGTCGTACAATTAAGTATAAAATAAGCAGTTTGGAACCAAAAGTATGATATTTATACATAGAATAAGGGTTTTATTGGTTTAAAATATTCCAAAAGTGCTAAAATCATGTTTGATTTGTCTGATGTCAGTTTAGTTTGATAGATATTGAAACAAAACAACTAAAACAAACAAATAATTAATAAAGGAGATATTTTATTACAAATTTTGAAGCAGAATCACTTATAATTAATATTTAAGGTAAAAATGTCTACTTGGAGTTCTTGAAAATGAAATACCTACATGTTTGATCGTTTTCTGATAAATTATCTAGCATTGTTTTATCTTTTTACTTTCTATTATTATGTTAAAAAAATTAATTAGAAAAGTTATTATGGGCATTTTTCTCTTTATAATTTTTGGCGATATATA
>CM031382.1:5040660-5066303 GCA_018290095.1 Polypedilum vanderplanki | reverse complement strand
ATGTTCTTAACGTAAATTTTGAGAGTCTTTCTGTATAGTGATGTGGGGTGTTCTGAAACAATTTTTAATTTTGAATGTGTTGGCATGATGGGTTGCTGGTTTATTTTAAAAGTGTTGTATGATAAATACGAAGTGTTAACACTAATTCATGGTGGGTGAGTTGCTTGCAGTAGAGATTTTGTAGTTTGTTTGTTTTACAGTAACAAATAGTAATTTTCAGTTGGTCCTTCCAAGTTAAATTAGCTTAAATTGAATAGTAAATCATCTGTTTTCGAGTGAAGGATAGGAGTTTAGATGATTTTTCGGGGGATAATTGAACATGTTTTTGTTTGTTAGTCTTTGTTTCTTACAGTTTTTGTGGGTAATGACAAGTTTGTTGTATGAAACATAAAGACAAAACAAATTTCTTGAAGGTATTTCGGGTTAGCAAGTTTCAATTTAATATAAAATATTGTCTTCCAAGGGTTAATTTTTTACATTCACTTTCTAAGCCTAATGACTGAAAGTGCCAAATATTTTTGGCAAACTCTTTATAGTAGCAAGAGATGGCTATCAGTGGTGCGGGGTGATGATTGTCCTGTCTTTTTTTCATTTATGCTTGCCAGAGTGTATAGGAGGAGTATGATATATGAGTACTCGATGACACTGAAATTTAAGCTTAATTTAATCTATCAGCTAAAGTCACACTTCAAGCTGATTCATCTTTTTAATTTATAATCTGTTAGCGATCATAAGATTTCTGCTGAGTCATTTTGACTGAATTAAAAAATTTAAAAATGGAAGCTTATATACTTTTGCATAATTTTGAAATTAGAACATAAAGATTTTTTTAAAATGTTAAAGAACAAATTTCAAAGTTTTAGTTTTTTATTTCTTTATTGCATCGAAAAATTCTTAAACATTTAAAGTATCACAATAAATTACGTATTATTTCACCTTAAAAATTTCCTTATCAACAGATAATCCATACAAAACAGATTTTGTATTTACCTACCTCATCTGACAGAAGTCCACAATTCTAGCTTTGCATTTTTTTTTGATAAGACTAGCACAAAATGGCTGAAACTAATTCTTAAATTGCTCATAAAAATTCGCACAGCGCCAATATTCAAGTGTATGGTTTTTTGTTTTTAGTCGTACAAAGGGCATATCTTGATGCTATGGAACTGTTAAATTGATTTATTAATTGCATCGTTAATAATGTAGGCTTAAGTGTGCGGTAACTATACGAGTAAGAATGTTTTTATAACTCGACCGACAGGACGTGTCTGACTTTGACTCTTCTGTGAAAAAAAAAAAATTGGTGTGACGGTATAGACGTTGCGAGTAGTGGTAATTTATTTAGTTTTGGAACATATGTTGTCAATAGGTGTGTGAGAACCTGGGATTTGAGGCAGGAGTGGTTGGGTCGGTGATAGGGAGAATTAGAGGTTCTGGTTTCGGTGGAGTGGTGAAGTGTGTTTGGGAATCGTTATGGTTACAATTAGAGTTGTGGTTTATAGTTGTGTGGATATATGTATCTTAGGTTTTTCCTAAGAAATTTTTTAACAGAGTAGTGATTTCTGACCTATCGAGATTGTGTGTTGGTATGAAGATAAACTTTTGTAAAAGTATTTTAAAGAATGTTTTATTTTTTCAAAATGTATTTCTTTGTTGTTGGTTTATTCAATGTTTTGTAAGAATTCATAGCCAAGTGTTGCAAAAAAGTCTCAACTCAAACAATCATGGAGATTGAACCTGTCACAACAGAAAGTACAGAAAAAGAGAAAAGATTTGTTTGCCTATTTAATCATAATTTTATTCCCAACATGAAAAATTTTTTTATCCCTTTGTCAATTTGTTTGTCTGTGACATTGCACATGACATGAGTCGGAAATAAATAAAGTTTATTGCACGTTTGTACATAAAATGGGTTGCAGAAAAGATTAAAATCAAGGTCAAAAAATGAGATCAATAGCAGTCATTTAGCAAGCAGTTTTATGGGGGTGGCATTGATGGGCCAGGGAATTACATGCAGTTTAGAAAATCGTATGTGCAAATGCATTCCGTAGTATATAGATGGAGAAAGGGTGGGAGAAAATGTTGTGCTAGATTTGCAGGGAGGTTAAGGTCATAAATTTGCATTCGAGTGTTGCGTTGTTCTGGCACCAGTTTACCAGCTTTTGATATGCCGTATCGAGGTGGGCAGGACCGGTGGTGTTGCAGCACGATGCTCTTATTTGTGGCTGCGCCCCGCAATTGCTTTAATTAAAATTTCATATTCCGCATTGCACTCACGTTGCTATGTTTTAATGTGTGTTCGAGGGACACATTTGACATGGTTCTCGTGTGCGAATGTGTAATTTATTCCGAAGATCGCCGGGTGGCTGGTGTGCAAGGTCCTGACATGTTTTAGATTTAAATTAATTTTAATTTTAGAATCCTTTTTTATTTAAGCAGGTTTGGTTCCAGAAAGTGAGAGCAAAGATTTAGGAAACAAGCAGGCGTTTTGGCACAACAAAAGGCGGTACCAAAAACAAACTCAGTCAAAGGACGGATCCGGTATGGTGGACTGACAGCACATGTAAAGAAGTGAAGGAAAAGTCATCCGGAATCAAAGAAGTGACAGTAAAGCAGCGAGCAGCCTGGTGAGTCGCCACTAATCAAGGAACGTCTCAAACGACAACAAATGCCAGCGCAGATCATGCGCGATATCAATCGAAATAGTGATGTATTAAACAAATCAAGTGGTATTGAGTGAGAATTTAAATTTTATCATTTGCTCTGAGTTGGGGGAGAGAGATTAAAATTGTCTCCTTTGCATACACATTTGTTGTGTTGCTTTTTGGCAGAAGTGGTTTCTGTTGTTGATGTATTTCATGGGTGCTTTGGTGATGTGTTGGTGGGGAAGGTATGGTGAATACAACGTTGGTGAGGGAAATAGAGATAGAAAATAAATCAAAAATGGAAGAGTAGGTAGGAGATAGTTTGGTTGTGTTATTAAGAATTAAATTCATGCATGATTGATATTTGCAATGTTATGGGTTGGTGACGGTTTGTATAGGAAATATTTGTAGCGTGTTTTTTAAAAATGGTGGGTTGGGCAGAGGTGGTCAGAGTGGATTATTTTTAGTGGATAGAGCTGGTGATATTCGAGACATGAGTGGTGCAGAGAGATATAGGTAGAAGTGGCGTTTCTCTTGGTTAGAGGGAGTGGTCAGAAGGATTTTTATGAAAGGTCTAAGTATTATGTCAATGATGTCCGTTGGGAGAATTCTATGAAAAAACCAGAGTAGTTTGTGACAAGGGTAAAAAACTTGTGAGTATGATTGTCCTATAAGTAGAGGGGTTGCGTGTTGGAGAGAGGAGTGTTGTTGGGGTCGTCGGTGCACCGGGTAGGGTCTTTTTGGGAGGCGTAGCCAAAGGCGTTGAAGCATTGAGAGACTGGAATCAAAACATACAAAATTCATCAACAATTCTCTATATAAATTTTTGGATACTGTTTTTTGATTATGTTTTTGATAGAATTTTTAACCTTTTGGTATTTTGTTAAAAAATTAAGATTCCTAAATCTCCAAAAATTTTGTGGTCAACCAAATATTTAAAAACTCAATCAGTTTTGAAAAAAAATTTTAAATTTTTCTCTCTTCATTCTTTCCTATTTTTTTTAGCATTTAAAAAGTTTCATTTCCTTTTTCTTCTTCATATTATTTTTCAAACTCAATTTTTCTTTCCTTTTTCTTTATCACTTCAAATCTTGAGCAACTTCAATTCAATTTCTTCATTTTCCCTAAAAATGAATGTTAATCTAATTAAGAACTGATTTTCACATTGGTACGTTCGACGTTTAGTGCCTTTTTTTTGTGGAGATAGGCAAAAAAAGAAGACAGAAAAGGAAATTTTCTGTCTAGTTGGGAATGAATGAAAATTTTTGAAGCTTTAATAAGGGTTAGTTTGAGTATTAATGTACAGAAAATTTGAAAAAAAAAGAAATTTTCAGGTATCAATCGGCTGGGACAACCTTAATTAATCTAATTAAAAGTTAATTATTTATAAAAGTTAAATTAAATTATAATCTTAATTTCTAAATTAGCTTTTAATTAACTTAATTAACTTTTAATCTAATTTATTAACTTTTATTAAAAGGTTAATTTAACTTTAATAATCTATTGATTTATATTTAAATTTTTTGATGGATTTAATCTTAAATGGACTCTTAATATAATACCAAATAAAGTTAATAAATGGTCATTTCTGGAAAATGAATTTTTTTTTAATACAATCATGATTTTTATTTACCAAAATAGTAAAACAAAACATTCATTTTATCTGTGTAAAATATATTTTTTGAAGAATTTTCCCGAACTTCAGCTTTTTGCTAGATTTGAAACATTTTCTTTGTCAAATATTGCTAAAAAATGATTAAAAACTACAATTATATGTTTTTTCAAAATTTTAATAAATAGCACACATTATATGGTTCTTTTGAAGTGATAGTTCCATATTGTTAATTTCTTGGTTTTTAAGGCAATATATGTATAAACTTTAACTTTTTCTTATGACTAAATGATTTGTGATTTTGAAATCTATGAACTTAACTTTAGATCTACTGACTTTCTTTTCTTCTTATTTGAATCTAAATTGTTCTGTTGTTTTCTTTTGTTAGTTGAAAAAAAAAAATGCAAACTTTTATCTTCGTTTCGATGCTCGTAATATTTCTAAATAAGAAATAAGTCAAATGATACAATTATATCTAAAAATTATAATTTTTGAAGATCTTAATTGCTATCCTGAACAATAGTCTTTTATAGTTGCTTGAGTTTGATCGATGTTGGTAGTTTTACCAGATATAGTTTGAATCATCGTTTAAGGAAAAAAAGTTCTATTAAAGACTCGTATAACAAGAATTAAGAAAGAATACTAAAGATTTAATAAAATATTATAGCTTTGTTTTTTTAATTTTATGACATCAATAATGATCAAGTAAGTTAGGTATATTGTTTCATCTCCCAGATAATATGGATGATCTAATGATTATATCATTTTATATCTTTTTTATACTTTTTTCTATTACTCTTTGCTATGTAATTCTAGTTATTTCGAATCGACTTAGGGAACTAAAATTAAAGTCAAAAAATTTTTCGTGGAACACAATATACGTAGAAAGATGTGAGCATAAGTATGTTTTGTCTATATATAAAAGGTTTTTTTTAGATATAAGAAATATTTTGAAAACATTGGGTCGTACAATTAAGTATAAGAAATAAGCAGTTTGGAACCAAAGTATGATATTTAATACATAGAATAAGGGTTTTAATTGGTTTAATAAATTCCAAAAGTGTTAAAACAATGTTGATGTTGTCTGAATGTTCAGTTTAGTTTGATAGATATGAAACAAAACCACTAAAACAAACAAATAATTAATAAAGGAGATATGTTTATTACAAATTTTGAAGCAGAATCACCTTGATAAGTAATATTAAGGAAAATGTCTACTTGGGTTTCTTGAAAATGAGAAATACCTACATGGTTTGAGCGTTTTCATGATAAATTATCTAGCATTGTTTTTAATCTTTTTACTTTCTATTATATGGTATTTTAAAAAAATTAATTAGAAAGTTAATTATGGGCATTTTTCTCTTTTATAATTTTTGGCGGATATTAAACCTTTGTTTTTCGAAATTATAACTCTTTTTAAACATATTTGTGCTGCATTAAATTGTCTAATGTGAGATGTTGCTATGAGTCTGCTGTGTGGGCTCGTTGTAGTGTGATTTTGGATTAGTAGATACACCTCACTTTTGCGCCGTAAGTAAATCGGGCCGTGAGTGCTAAGAATGAGTGTGTTATTTGTCTAGCCGGTTTTTGCGATGGAAAGGATATGCGAGTCTTTAGAAAACGTTGTGAATACCTGGGTGGTTTGTGTGTTGGCGTGGTGGGGGGGGGGGTGTGGGGTGGGGTGGGGGGGGTTGTGGGGGGTTTGGCTGGGTAGTGTCGGTTGGTGTCGTAGTAGTTGGATGTTGGTAATCGATGACGTAGTGTGCATGAAGGAACGATGGTAAAGATGTATTTGATAAGAGGTTGGCGCGATGGTTTTATGGTTTGGGTGATAGGGGGTGTTCGAGTATGGGGTGCTTTTTGTGTGGCGAGGTGATGTTGTTGGAGGTTGTTGTCTCCTAAAAAAGGTTGGTAAGTGCAAGTAGTTTGTGGCGACTCTATGGGGGTACAGAAGAGGCAGTCTACAAGATGGCATGCACGTGCAAAACCTTGTCATGAATCAAAAAAAATTTTATGACTTTTGAAGTAACGTTGATTAACGTGGCATTAAGAATTAACTTTGTCAAAAAGGTCTACTATAATTTTATAATTGTGAGGGGGGATGTTCTTTACCAAGAACCATTTTGATGGTCGGATGCTGAAGTGGACATTTGTTGAATTATATTTGCGAGAGAAATAGAATCGCAAGGTGGCTGTGTTAAGTGTGTACTAGTGGGAGGTGTGCTTTTCTGTGGTGGTGAGGTGCGATAAAAATGGTCTAGTGTGTGTCAGGTGAGTGTGTTAAGGTATGATAAAATCAATTTTTTGGAGGTGCGCGTTAAGTATGGTGGCAATTATTGTTGAGTTTAAACCTATGTTTTTAGATAGGAGGATGTGCTTGAAATTTGTAAAGGTCTTAATAGAAAAGTTTAATAAAGTTAATTAAGGTTGAATTAAGTTAAATTAACTTTTAATTAAATTAATTAACTTTTAATTAATTAATTAAGTGTCCCAGCCTTGGTATCAATTGAATAATATCATAGTTTAATTGCTTTGATTTTTACAATTATTCGAGTTAGCACACAATTTTTCAGAGTCCGAAATGGTTTTAAATTTTACTTACAAGTAACTAAAAATCAACTAAATTTACTCGAGTAAAATTAGTTGAAATTTACTCGAAGAATTTTACTCGAATAAAGTTACTTACTCGAGTAAAATTTTTCATGTGAAAAACGAGTAATTTTACTCGAGTAAAATTTGTCAAATAAAAATCAACTAAATTTACTTGATTTTTAGTTACTCATGAAACGATTTTGGACTCTGCAATTTTTGATTCGATTTCGGACTCTAATTTTTACTAAAATGTCAAAATAAAGAGAAATTTCGAGAAAAGACCAATTAATTGATTAAAAATACTTTATAACAAGTGTAGTTTTTAAATTAATAATAGTCAATAATCATTGCATAATTTTCAAATGTTCTCTTTTGAAAATTTTCATAAAATTATCTTGTAAATTTTTTATAATAAATTTTTCATTCTCCATATTTCTTCAATCAAAAGCAATAAAGCAATCCATCGTAAGCAATGATAATCAATAAATATCCACAAATATGAGGGTGAAAAAGCAAACAACGAATAGAAAAAAGAAAAAATTTCTCCAATAATAAACATCAATGTCTGAATATGACTTTAATAATTCAAGAGCGAGTAAAGAATGAAAGAAAAATGAAGAGAAAGAAAAACATATTGCAAGTTCAATTCAATTCAATTTTTCATCTTCTGGTTGTGATCGGAAAAATTAGAAAATAAGTTTTGTTAGAATTTCGGAATATTTTGATTAAAATATTTTTTTTTTGAAAAGGATAAAAAAAAACAGTTTATTTCAAAAAATATTCGTTAAATTTTCAATTTTTTAAACTTTTTTAAAATAATTTAACATTTTATTAAATTTTTGAATATTTTCATTTTTAATAAAATTTTTTCCATCTAATGAAATTTTTGAGTAACGATCTAAAAGATGAATTGTGAGTCTATATATCATATTTGCCGCATCCACTAAATTGTCTTCTCTTCTCCCCTAAAAATTTCTCGATAGTTTTTGCTCCCTTTCGAAGGGTTCTTTCATTTAGAAATTCAATAAATCATAACTTTTTTTCTATTTTCCAAACAGGCAAACTTTCTACTGATTCCGACATTCTAAGTTCACCAAATAACAACAACAATCACAAGTGGCCAAGCTCCTGTACGAATCTTCTTCAAAATTCTATCAACTGCGTGACATCGATCAACAATAATACACTGTCGAGTAGCAATAATAACAGTCTAAAGGCATCAACGCATCTGACACTGAATCACAACATGCAAACGCATCATCACGCATTGACATCGGCTTTGTCATCGCCTTTTAGTTCATTGTTAGGCGCTAGTAGTGGCGGATATTTGCTTGATCCATTAGGTAATCTACAAAAATCAGCAGCATCAAATCATCTCTTTTAATTTTTAGATTTACGAAATAAAAGTGAAAGAAAACTTAATGTCGTTTACTTAAATGATAGATTTTTGTGCTGCATTAAAAAGAAATTTGTAAAGTTTCTACAAAAAATTTATATTCATAAAAGAAGAATTTTGGTTTGTAAAGAAACTAAAAAAGTAAACAAATCTTGATTTTTGTAAATAAATTAAATAAAAAAAATCTGCACAAAAACTGACTTAAATAATTGAAATCGATGTATACAATTTAAAATTACTGTAATACGAAAGAAATTTTGAGAGCTGCAAAAAATGAAATACTTGATATTTTCAGAGTTGTTAGGTACTCGGTGCCAAAAAAACAAATTTTTGGAAAAAAATATTTTATTATTTTTTTAAACTTATTTTTGCTTGTAAACAACGAAAAAGAACAAAATTTTTTAAAATTCCTAATTTATTTGGGTTCTAGACCCCTAAAATCATACCTATCTTATGTATTTATAATCAAAAATTCATAACTTTTGACTAACTTATCAGAAAAATATGGTTGATAACTTGTTAGAAAGGTAATTTTAAGTCCTTTCTAACGATATATTATATGCAATATATAAATTAAAACTTTGGCAACAAGAGCAACTTTGTTGATGTTACTTCGTGAATTTTTGGCATTTAATTAGGTCAAAAATTCGTAAAAGCTATTTAAAAATCATTTTAATGTCTTAAATTATTAGTTTGTATTATTTTCACACAAAACATACAAAGTTTTTATAAAAAATTGATTTTCCACATCAGTACATGGCCTATTGAATGTGCTACCAATCTGAAAAAGTTTTTTTGGAAAATATTTTAAAATCACTTGAAATAACTTTAAAATGACAAAAAATGATAAAATATTCCAATAAAATAGATTTTTCAAGTGATATTTCATTTTCAAATTACACCTCAAAATTTAATGAAATTTATGAAAATTCGTCACTTTTTGGATACTTTCGATACATTTTTTCTCTGAAAATATCATCGGAAATATCAATTTTTGACATATTTTTATAATTTCTAATCATTTTTAAGACATTTCAAGCAATTTTTGAAAATTTTCCATAATTAGTTTCTTAGCCAGTAGCACATGCAATAGGCCATGCACTGATGCAGGAAATCAATTTTTTATTAAAAACTTTGTATGTTTTGAGTAAAAATAATACAAACTAATAATTTAAGACATTAAAATGATTTTTATATAGCTTTTTTGAATTTTTTGACCTCAATAAATGCTAAAAAATCACGAAGTAATATCAATAATGTTGCTCTTGTGACCAAAGTTTTAATTTATATATTGCAATAAAAATATCATTAGAAATGACTTAAAATTACCTTTCTAACAAGCTACCAACTATATTTTTCTGACAAGTTGGTCAAAAGTTACGAATTTTCAAACATTAAAATAGACAAAAAAACAAATGAAAAACAGTTTTTGAGCCAAGAAAAATCGAAAATTTTGAAAAAAATTCTAAAAATATTTTTTCTATGCTATTTTATAATTATACCAACTAAAAAAACCACAAAACAGATTTTTTGATAAATTTTTTTTCGAGTACCGAGTACCTGGTACCTAAAGGTACCCATTTTTAGGTACCTGGTACCCGAAAGGTACTGGTACCTCAAAGGTTACTGGTACCTAAAAGGTACTGGACCAAAAAATTTGAGTACCAGTAACCTTTTGAGTACATAACAACTCTGGATATTTTTAAAAGAATATGTATTTTATTGAAAAGTTTTGATTGTGAAAATTAATTATGAAAATTTCTTAACAATAGAAACTTAAATTTTCTTCAAAAATTTAATTTATAAAATATTTAATTAAAAAAGCACCAAAATAATTAAAAAACTCAAAAGAAATTTTTAATTAATTACCAACAAACACAAAATAATCAATATAAATTTTTTCCCATCTTTAAACAATTTTTTCCTTTGATTCATCACCATCGCCATGTTTTTTGTCAATTAACATGAAAACGTCCATCAAACCAAGTACAAGCAAGATGATGAATGTAAAAAATGTAAAACGATGCTAATGATGATGATTAATTGATGTATACGACAAAGAGAGAAAAAAAATTATACGAAAAAGACCCAATCTACCAAATGTGTTAAAAAATGCTCGCAATTATGATTGAAAGACACATGAAAAGTTAATGTATACGCAGCGAGGATGATGTAAAAAATTTATTAAAATAATGATTTTTGTGACATACACTCGTATATGAAATGAGAAATTTTTTGCAGCTGATGCTAATTTTTTATATAAAAAATTGTATGTGAGAAAAATGAGAAAGAAATGAAGGAAAGATGAAGATTCTTGACATAATGATTGATTTCTATGAACCATTTTCATATAGTTTTTCTTTTGTTTTAAATATTCAATAGATGATTTTAAAAATTGAAAATTCAAACAAGGAATTTTTAGCGCATTTTTGGAACAACAATGCAGCTTATACATTCACTTTGTTCGGCTGGCTGGCTGGCTCCCGGGTGTCCCTCTGAGATCTCGAAAACTACAATAGCTAGCGACTTACGGTTTTTTGTGTTAGTTTTGTGCTAAAAAGTTAGTGCGGCGACGCTTATTTATATTTCTGTCACTATTCATATAACTTGGGAAATTATCAATTAATTTTCCATATTGAAATTTGTAACAAAATTTTTTGTCGCGAAGTTGACTGCGATCAAAAAAATTTTTCAGCTGCGCGTAGCCAACTTCGCGTATTTTTTGAATTTGATCGTTATTTTCAGATCACCGAAATTTATAATGACGATTTCGAGAATTTTAATAGATTAGGATTATTAGCAGCATTACATTACTCGAGTTTTCATAAAATATATTCTATATGAAAATGTAAACAAAACAAAAATAGCTGCTAAATTCTTAATTGACTGCTATTTCTACAACTTAATTTCAATTATTTTCATTCGAAACTATGAATCTTACAAACAGAGTTGTTTATGGCGAAAGGCGAAAAAATTAAAATTTCTCAAAAAAATTATTTATTGATTTTGTAGACTCATTATAATTGTAAAACAATGAGAAAAATATTTCCACTAAATTTTTTTTAAATTTCGGTTTGTGGAGGTCTAAAAGTCATATATGTCCGGTGCCCGGTAATAAGTCCACACGAATTAAGTCCACATATAAGAATGTGGGAATAAGTCCACACTTTTTTTGGGAATAAGTCCACATACATTTGTTCATGGACTTATTACTTTCTCAAGGTGCTAATAAGTCCACATATATTTCTTCGTGGACTTAATTTTTCCCAGAGAAGTAATAAGTCCATGAACAAATGTATGTGGACTTATTTTTCCTCAACAGGAGAAATAAGTCCAGAATTTTTTTCTTAATGGACTTAATATTCCTCTGAGGAGGAATAAGTCCACATAGAAATGTTCATGGACTTAACCCATTTTGAGAATCATTTTTCAAGTCAAGTTGTCAAATCAAGTATCAAGTCAAGTAAATAAAACATAAAGGTTTAAATTAAGTTTTTTAATTAGTTTTTAATATTGGGTAGTTTCCTGAAAAACTGTCGTTTTTTTACTCCATATTCAAACACAATGTTCTCGTAACCTACTAACTCAATTGAAAACGGTGAAAAGTGTAATATTACTAGCATTTGTAAGCAGTTTTTAGGATTAGTTTGATCTTGACTTACTTACAATAAGTATTTATAAATCATCTCTGAAAATTTGCATGAAAATGGGTTTTTTACTTCAAAACTTTAGCATTAATTTTCTAGAAACTTTTTCACCAACAAAAAATCCCTGATACATTGTTATTGATTTCTTTTAGGTACTATAGGAACTGCAAATAGAATGAAATATCTTTTATAATTAAAAAGATATGAGCGTTCAAAATGTCCAACTAAAAATGGAAGCTTTTACTAAATCGCTTATATCTCAGGAAATACTTGACCGATGAAAAGATTTATATACCGTTCAATCCGTCTTAAAATAAGCTACAAAATAATCTACAATAATTGCCATTTCTTGATTACATTGATTTACATACATTTTCAAAATTCTTTGTTTACAAAAATGAAAATTGTAAACAATCGACATTTTGTCAATTTTCTATTCGTTCAAACTCTTTTAACATTTAAGTCCCTGCTTTTATCCTGTCCCAGTTAACAATTGTAAGGTATAAATTGAACGAATAAAATATTTAGTTATGTTTGTAACAATTGTATTAAAAAGATTTGAACGATAGAAAATTGACAAAATGTCGATTGTTTACAATTTTCATTTTGTAAACAAAAGAATTTTGAAAATTGTATGTAAATCAATGTAATCAAAGAAATGGCAATTATTGTAGATTATTTTTGTAGCTTATTTTAAGACGGATTGAACGGTATATAAATCTTTTCAATCGGTCAAGTATTTCCTGAGATATAAGCGATTAGTAAAAGCTTCCATTTTTAGTTGGACATTTTTGAACGCTCATATCTTTTAATTATAAAAGATATTTCAATTCTATTTGCAGTTCCTAATAGTACCTAAAAGAAACTCAATTAACAATGTATCAGGGATTTTTTGTTTGGTGGAAAAGTTTCTAGAAAATTAATGCTAAAGTTTTGAAGTTAAAAAACCATTTTCATGCAAATTTTCAGAGATGATTTATAAATACTTATTGTAAGTAAGTCAAGATCAAACTAATCCTAAAAACTGCTTACAAATGCTAGTAATATTACACTTTCACCCGTTTATCAATTGAGTTAGTAGGTTACGAGAACATTGTGTTTGAATAGTGAGTAAAAAAACGACAGTTTTTCAGGAAACTACCCAATATTTAAAAATCTAATTAAAAACTTAATTTAAACCTTTATGTTTATTTACTTGACTTGATACTTGATTTGACACTTGACTTGAAAAATGATTTCTCAAAATGGGGTTAAGTCCATGAACATTTCTATTGTGGACTTATTCCTCCTCAGAGGAATATTAAGTCCATTAAGAAAAAAATTCTGGACTTATTTTCCTGTTGAGGAAAAATAAGTCCACATACATTTGTTCATGGACTTATTACTTCTCTGGGAAAAATTAAGTCCACGAAGAAATATATGTGGACTTATTACCACCTTGAGAAAGTAATAAGTCCATGAACAAATGTATGTGGACTTATTCCCAAAAAAGTGTGGACTTATTCCACATTCTTATATGTGGACTTAATTCGTGTGGACTTATTACCGGGCACCATATGTCCATTGTTATCATTTAATAATTCATAACGTTTTTACCAACTTATCAGAAGAATTTGATTGAGCACTTGTTCGAAAGGTATTTTTACCAGCTTTTTACCAATGTATAATATGTAGCATAAACTTACAAACCATGGCACCAAAACTCCCTAAATCATGCATCTTTGGGTTTTTTTGAAACCTAATTAGGTAAAAAATTGAAAAATGCTTTGAAAAAAATATTTTTATGTTTTATTTACTTTAATTATACTTAAAATAACTTGTGAAAATGATTTTAAAGAAATTTTCGAAAAATTTCTCTCGCTACGGTACAAAATGCTTACCCACCAAAAAGTTGATATTGCCTTTTGCTATAACTTTTTTTAAAACACATTTTTGAGAAATGATACTTACATTGATAAAAAGATAATTTTAAGAGCTTTCCAATGATATTATAATACTTCTGCATTTACTTTAAATTTTTGTTTTCACAGGCTTTATTTAAGACATTAGGATTTTTTATTCAAAATTCTTATTCATTTTATTGGTTTTTTTGATCACAAAATAGTTGAATCTATTTAAAATCAACAAATTTATGTTATGATATATTAAAAATGCATAAAATATGAAATATGAATGAGGAATTGATATTAGACTCATATAAGGCTCTACTACTGCATAAAATATCATAATTTTACACATTTTTGATCATCAAGCTTCAAAGTTTTAGCAGGTTTCAATAAAATTTGTTGCAAATAGAAAAAAATAGCTTATTTTTTTTAGAAATTTTGTAAAATTTTTGTCATAAAATGGGTGTAAAGCAGATATAATAGTCTTACGGGATATAGTATGACATGAGTACATTTAACAAGTTGTAACACATTTAAGAACAAAAGTTTAACAAAAATAAGCTAATTTTTCTACTTGCAACAAATTTTATTGAAACCTGCTAAAACTTTGAAGCTTGATGATCAAAAATGTGTAAAATTATGATATTTTATGCAGTAGTAGAGCCTTATATGAGCTAATATCAATTCCTCATTCATATTCATATTTATGAATTTTTTAATATATCATAACATAAAATTGGTTGATTTTAAATAGAATTCAACTATTTTGTGATCAAAAACCAATAAAATGAATAAGAATTTTGAATAAAAATCCTAATGTCTTAAATAACAGCCTGTGGAAAACTAAAATTTAAAGTAAATGCAGGATATTATATATCATTGAAAAGCCTTTAAAATTATCTTTTTATCAATGTAAGTATCATTTCTCAAAAATGTGTTTTAAAAAAGTTATAGCAAAGGCAATATCAACTTTTTAGTAGGTAAGCATTTTGTACCATAGCGAAAGAAATTTTTTGAAAATTTCTTTACAAATCATTTTCACAAGTTATTTTAAGTATAATTAAGTAAATAAAACATAAAAAATATTTTTTTCAAGCATTTTTCAATTTTTTACCTAATTAGGTTTCAAAAAAAACCCCAAAGATGCATGATTTAGGGAGTTTTGGTGGCCATGGTTTGTAAGTTTATGCTACATATTATACATTGGTAAAAAGCTGGTAAAAATACCTTTCGAACAAGTGCTCAATCATATTCTTCTGATAAGTTGGTAAAACGTTATGAATTATTAAACATAAAAAAGGCCGATTTTTTTTATAAAAAATAGTTTTTTGGTCGGGAAAAATGGAAAATTTTTGAAAAAAATTATAAAAATATTTTTTCAATGCGTTTTTATAATTATTACAACGAAAAAATCATAGATAGGATTTTTTTGACAAAAAAATTTTTTTCGCCTATCGCCTATCGCCTATAAATAGGCGGCCTATTTTACAGGCGGCCTATAAAATAGGCGGACTATAAAAATAGGCGGCCTATAAATTTTTTTTTATAGGCGGCCTATAAAATAGGCAGCCTTTTTTATAGGCCGCCTGTTATTTCGCCTATAACAACTCTGCTTACAAATGAAATTTCCTTTACATTTGAAATTTACTTTAACCAGTATATCTTATCACATGAATCTGTTTTACAAACGCATCTAATATTTCTGTAATTGTTATAAACTCTGATCTAGGCACCAAAAATGCGCTTAAGTACACCGATCTGCAACACGGGTACTTGGTCACTGGTTTTATTTTTAATTGAATTCTAAAATTTTATTAGAAATTTATTTTTAAACTGGAAATTTCAGTAGATTTCATAAAAGACTCAAAATAGGAAATTTCCATTAGTTTGACTACACGGAGAAAAATATTTTATAGCTGGCATAAAGACTTTTTTACAATTATAAAAAAATTTATAACACTTATAAAGTCTTTTTAACATTTATAAAATCTTTATAGGACGCATAAATGTCTCAAAAATTTTTAGGACTTATAAAGTTTTTTCTAAGAGTTATAAAACTCTTTTTAACACCTATAAAAAACTTTATAAGTCCTAAAAATTTCAAAAGTTTTATGGGTCTAATAAAGTATTTCTAAGTTTTATAAATTTTTTTTTAAGCCTCATAAATTTTTTTCTTACTCTCATAAACTTTTTTTAACTGTTATAAAATATTTTTAAGACTTAAAAATTAACTTTTTAAAACATAAAAAGTTTTCATTTGCTTTTTTTTGAAGTTTTTTGAACAAAGTTTTAATTTTTCCTGATATATCTGATCCTTTAAAAAGCATAGGGCTACCAAAAACCCAATTTGAAAAAATTTAGTTCTTATAGTTTTTTTGCATTGTGAATATTTTTCTTCTAAAAACTTTAAAATTTAAAAGTAGGGTAAAAGATTTAATTTTGGGCCAGATTTAATTTTGGGCCACTTTTTGTTTAATTCTTAAAATATTTAATTTTATCTTTTCTAATTTATTAATAATAATGATTGAGTGATTATTAAATTCGTTATTTAACACTGATTTTACTTTACATGTTTAGTTTCAGCATCATTCAATAGTTTTCGCTAATTAAATGAAAATGTTAAATACTTGAATAATCAAGATTTTTGTTGATTTTCCGTCACTTTTTTGTTTTCAATATTTGTCCATTATTCACGAAAAATAATCACTTTATCACTCATATTTGATGCTTCACAAGCACTAAACCGTATCTGTCACAAAGAATTGTAACAGCATAATTATTTTTTGAATTCCTTAGGTTTTCAGTTGCAACACCCAGTTGCTCAGTGCTTAATTTTTTCTTTTCTTTCTGTGAGCCGTGGTGAACGGACATACAAATGTAAGCTCTTTTGAATTTATTAAGAAATATTATTAATGTATTTAATTTTAGTTGAAACTCTAAATTTTAAACATTGAATAAAAGAATTGAAATAGAAAATTCACTTTTGGAGTTATAATTTACGTTCTTCGCTCACATAAAATTTCAAATTTGTATTTTCACGCCAAGAGTGAAAAAACACGTGGTTAGTTCCATCAACTAAATTTATCATTTCTTTTTCTCTTGTCTTAACCCGCCTACAAGATCTGACATAAGATCAGGCCCGGAGAAGAATATTCGGACAGTACGAATTGACTCCATTTCCCTAAATCCTGTGCCAATATCCAGACTAGCCTGGAGTGCAGGTAACGTGGCCAATCTTCAACAGCGAAAATTGAGTCACAATTTAAGAGAAGAGAAGAAATTGATAAAGCTGAACAAATAAGATCCAGAGGAAACACGTGGAGTTGCTGTGCTGTATAGGTTAAATTCAACAACCAAAATTCAACCATCTCAATCACAACACATTTTTATTGCTCCCAAATCTTCTGCCTCTCTAACACGTGTACAAATAATTAATTTGTGAATAAATTTGAAAGAAAGTCAAAGCTTCAACATAACCTCAACAAAAATTTAATAGCACAAAAAATAAATCCTTGCAGTGAATTTAATCATTCCGAAATTATTAAACAAGAATGGAGGATAATATGAGTCTTGCTTTGCTCACGAGAAATGCTGAGTTTAAGAAAAATGTGCTTTATAAAGAACCATGCACCGCTCATGTAAAAACTTTCTTTTTGTCTGGAAAATATGTGCTGGATTCAATTCATTGTGCTCTTCCTGCATGCAAGCTTGATGAATCTAAAAAAGCATTTTCTACACTTAATGAGACCGTTTGTGAAAACATATCAATATATGATCCTTTTTGCTTTTGTTATTCATGCGACAGAACTTATCATGTCAAATGTCAAAATTTAAATCTCAGTTCCTTTGTGGATTTAGCTTCACCTTTCATTTGTAATGAATGCTTTGGAACACCACTGAATGGTCATGCAGTCAATTATTACAAGAATAAAGCGTGGGAAATTGGTGTTGAAAAGAGAAGAAGAAGATTTTTCAGTTCAGAAACTATTGCTGAAAATCCTCATTTGATGCAAGAACAAACCTTAGACCTTCCTTTTGATGATGAAGATGTGAGATCATTTATACCTGTAGAAGAGTTAGTTGATTCTTCTTTCAACGATAGTGTAATAGCGCTCGAGAGACAAAGACTTGAGACTATTAAGATCACAAAAGCATACAAACAACATGTGGATGCTACAAACGAATCTTTGGCTGAAAAAGAGGAAGAAAACAAAAAGTTAAGGGAAGAATTAAATAAAGAAAGAGCAAAAAACACAGTGCAAAATGAGAAATCAAAACCTGAAAAACCAAAACGCGTATCTTTTGATCATAATGCCTTTGATGGAGAAAGTACTCGAGCTCACATTTCTCGACGCTTTAAAATCACTACTGCCGATGAAATTCTTAACAGCATTGCAAAGCAAGCTGATAGAAGTAGAGCAAACAACTCTTTTTGGCAAACTCATTCATCCTCCTACAAAACACCTAATATGTCGGACTTAGAGGAAACTTTATCACATATAGATAACAATTCATTGTCGGCGTCAGACCGCATGTTACTCTGTTCAACTCGAGCGCAATTGCAAAGCAATCTGGCTCAAACTCAAGTATTTACTTCAATGAATTTGGAAATAGTTCGCAAGAATCTTCCAAAAATTGCTAAATTTAAAGGCAATGCTCGCGGCTGGCTTAAATTTAAGCAAGAAGTCCTGCGCTATAAAGAGTTAGGGCAATATCCAGACGAGGTGATGAAGATGATTGTTCTCGGTGCTTTAGAAAGTGTCGCTGAAAGTAGAGTGAAAGACTTGATTGATGTTTCTTCATTTAGTCAAATTATGGAGATTCTTGAAAGTAGTTTTGGTCATGCTCCCACCATCATCAAATCGTGTGAAGATGACATTTTGAAATACAGAATAAAGGGAGATCTAATGAGAAACGACGCTGTACAAATAAACACGCTAATTCAGACCTATTTGAATGCGTGCAGTGTCGCTGGTGTTGCGACTCTAAATACTAATATGTTAGCTACACATATTTTAAATCAGTTCTGCATGATGCACAAATTATTATTTAGACAACATATGCAAATAAAACGTCCAGATGATTTCACACAAATGCCAGATCTGGAAATATTATTTTCATTCCTTGAAACACTTGCTAAAGACTTAGAGGTTCGCACTGAAGAAAAAGAAGTGCAGGACAAACCCCGCAATAAATCAGCTGCTCAAGTTAATTCGACTGTCACTGTTCCAGCAATTACCTCAGCACAAAGTCCAACAACTGATTCTGCTAAACAACAAGCCGAAGATTACATGTTCAAACTTCTTGACAGTAATCGAGCAAAGTTTCTTGGATATAATTTGGAATTAGTGAAAAAGCTAAATAAATTATGCCTAATATGTCAATCCTCTAATCATTTTGCCTTAGAGTGTAACAAATTCCGCTCTATGACTGATGCACAAAGGCAGGATTGCATAAAAGAAAAGAAATTATGCCAATTGTGTTTACTGACTAATGAACATCGTGCAGTAGATTGTTCATTGAAGTTATGTTGTGGTTACAAGTGCTCTGATAGCTCAAGATGCTCGGGTAAACATCATATTATATTACATGAGTCATCCTTGGCCAATTCTACACCCAAAAAGAATACTTTTCAAAATCGTGGTCCTAAACGACGTTCGAATACTAATTTTAATTCGCGTCGCGGGCGCTATCTTGCTAATGATGGAAACAAATCAAATGATTCAAGAGAAAATAATGCAGGATCCTCTTCATCGTCTTCATCTGCACCTGCTACAGTACCAACCATAAGCCTTCAACCTGTATCTGAAGATTCTGAGAAATATGCTACCTTTCCTAGACAAGTACAAACAACTACTTGTAGTAGCAATCGCACAATCAAGATCTTCAAAAATATTGCATTTGGTCCTACAGAGGGGACATATATTTATTCAGTTGGCGACTCAGCAGCTGAAATAAGTTTAATGCGTGAAGATCTTCGTAGACAGCTAAATATTAGTGGAGTTAAAACTTCGATTGAATTACAATGGAAAGATCAAAAAGTACATAAAATTGATGCCATTAAAGTTGATTTAGAAATTCAAGCAATAGATAGTGAAGAGCTAATTATACTCAAAGATGTATATGCAGTTGATGAGAAAAACTTCTCACTCCCTGCTCGCTCGCTTGATGTAGTTGAACTAAAACGTAAATTTCCGTATTTAAGCGAAGCACAATTCGAAAGTTACACTGATGCGAAGCCTTCTTTACTGATTGGCACTCCTCATGCGGCTTGTTTTGAAGCAATTGAACCTGCTCTTCAGGGTGGTGAAGGAAAACCCGTTGCGATTAAAACAAGGCTCGGATGGAGCATCTTTGGTGGAGTGCCTGAAAGCTATGAGGAGGATAATTATGCTATTGAAGCAACATGTCATGTACAAGAGTCAGATGACTCTGAAGGTACAATAGAAAGTGACCGAAAATTAGATAAAGTTTTTGCTTATTTCTGTTCTCTCGAAAGTTTGGGAATTACACCCAAGCCAAATCATTTAACCTTTGATGAGAAAATGGCAATAGAAAACATTGAGAACGAATGGAAAGTCGTCGAAAATGGCGCAATTCAAGTTCCACTAGCGTGGCGTAAAGTGAATGGTCAAATACCAGTCTTACCAAACAATTACACAGTCGTATATCAACGACAACTCGCGCATGAACGCAAACTAAAGAAAAATCCTGTTCATCTTGAGGCATTTAATAATATGTTCAAAGAACAGTTGAAGGAAGGCTATGTGCGTGAAGCTACTGAGCAAGACATTCATGGTAGTCACGCAAATATATGGTACTTGCCTATGACACTGGCAATTAATGAAAGAAAGAACCCTGTCAAATATAGAAATGTTTATGATGCTTCAGCCAAATACCAAGGCATTTCTTTAAATAGTTGTCTTCTGAAAGGACCCAAACTTATTGTAGATATTTTGCAACCTCATTTCAAGTTTCGACAAAATCGTGTAGCATTTACATGTGATGTGAAGTCCATGTATCATAGAGTCCATATTTGTCCTAGAGACCAACAAGTGCAAAGGATATTATGGCGTGAAAGCGATGATAAGCCAATGAAGATCTACATCCACCAGCGGATGCTCTTTGGTCCTGCCTCTTCTCCTTTCACTTCGCAACTTGTCAAGAATAAAACTGCTGATCAGTGGATGGACAGACACCCTGAAGCAGCAGAAACAATTAAGTCATTCACATATATGGACGATACACTCACTTCAGCTAAAACAGTAAAACAAGCTACAGATATAGCACAAGGCTGCATTGAGATTTTAAAATCGATAGATTGGGACCTCGTTAGTTTTCAGAGCAATTCTCGTGAACTATTGAAGTCATTGCCACATACGCACATAAAGAAAGAGTTAGTGGAACTATTGGTTAGTGAAACAGAAAATTATGCTACCAAAGTCCTAGGTTGCGTGTGGAATCCTCAAGAGGACTGCTTTCTATATAAATATGATAACGACTTTGTGAAGGCATCTATTAACAATGGTCACCGTCCTACTAAAAGAGATCAAGCCAGCACCATTGCCAGGATGTTTGATGTAAGAGGAGAGATCGCTCATTACATAATAAGAGGTCGCATTTTATTGCAAAGGAGCTGGAAAAATAAACTTGGATGGGATGAGGCTATAACTGAGGAAGACTTCAAATTATGGATAAAATGGCTAAAAGATTTAGAGGATATTGCAAAGCTGCGTATTCCACGCCAATATTCTAGCTATTTAGAAAGTCTTGCTGAAGCAGATGCCATTGAATTACATATTTTCGCAGATGCTGGCAAAGAAGCCTTTGCTGCAGTGTCATACTTTGTAATCGAGCATCAACATGTAAAAGAAACAGTGTTTGTGATGGCTAAGGCGAAAGTAACTCCTTTAAAAAGCAAAACAAAGACCGCCATTAGTGAAATGCCGCGGTTAGAAGTTACTTCCTGTTTAATTGCTGCGCGAATGTCAAACACAATTATAGAATATCATAAAGAACTAACATTGAAGCGATTTATGTGGACTGATAGTTCGATAGTTTTATCATGGATCAAAAATCCTAATGCACAGCTCGAAAGATTCGCTATTTCACCTGTTGAAGAAATATTAGAGCGAACCGAGCGTGATGAATGGCGTCACGTGCCGTCGGAGCTCAATCCCGCGGATATCGCAACAAAATTTCAAAAATTTAATTTTGGCGACGCACATTCAATTTGGTTCAAAGGACCCAAATTTCTATCACTGTCAAAAGAGGTTTGGCCACAACAAGAAATGAATAAATATGAAAGTCATGAATATTCTCTATTAGTCGGCCATATTGCAGTTGGCAAAAACTTACCGATTTTCGATAAAGTTCCTCTCCCTTCGATTGATTGTGAGTTTACAAAAGATCTCATTTCTCTGACATCATTCAGAATCAAATCAAATTGGATGAAATTAGTCAGAATGATAGGAAGAGCTTTGAAACTGAGAGATTTAGTTGTCAGATCTAGACCACATCCAGTCAATATTAAAATTGAGAACAAGAAGAAATTGGCTCAATTTGAAATTTTTGAACTCGAACCGTTGGATTATGAAAGAGCAGAATTATTTATTGCCAGGCATATGCAAAAAGAAGCCTTTGCTGATGAATATAAAGCATTAGTAAAAGGATATTTAGTTAACAATAAAGAATTTCTTCCACTGCGTGTCTTTATTGACTCACAAGGAGTCTTGAGAATTAATTCTAGAGTGGCACTTAATCCTGAAATCTATCCTCAGCGTTTTTTGCCGTTCTTGCCGAGGAAACACTTCCTGACCGAAGTATTGCTCTTTTACTACCATCAAAAATATAATCACGTCGGTCTTGAAACACAAGTGGCTGAAGTTAGAACTAGATTCTGGATTCCGCGATTGAAGTCTGAACTGACTAAAATAAAAACATTATGCAATTATTGCGGATATATGCGTGCAAATCCACAGCCTCCACCAATGGCACCATTGCCTGACTACAGAATTAATCCTAGCCTTAAACCCTTTGAAGTAGTAGCACTTGACTGCACAGGCGAAATGGTAGTCTATAAACATACACGAAAAGTGAAAGTGTATGTCCTGTTATTTACATGTATGCTTACTCGCTTCGTTCACGTGCATTTGCTTGAAAAAATGGACGCTCTATCGGTCCTGGAAGCAATTTGTGTTCTCTGGACTGCTCACGGCCCAATAAGTCGTCTAATAAGTGATAATGGGCGCAATTTCGTCGGAGCAGCTAGAAGAATAAAGCGTGATGAAGAGAGTGAAGATCTGACTGCTCAATTAATAGAGAAACGTAACTTGATAAAACAAAAATTAGCTGAAGAGAAGAAATTGAAATGGGAATTCATACCTCCTTACAGTCCTTGGATGGGTGGTGCCCATGAAAGAATGATAAAAGAGCTAAAACGAGCCATAGAATTTACGGTGAAGAAGAAAAAACTGTCAAAGATCGAGTTTAATATCGCTATTCAAGAAGCTGCACATAGAATAAATTGTCGACCATTGACTGCGAACTCGATTGATTCTGAAGATCAACCAGTTTTGACGCCTCATCTATTAGCAAAACATAGAGATGGATGGCCGTTATTACCTTCCCGTACTAAATGTGAATACGACAACTCTGATACTAATGACCGTTTAATATATCACAGAGGTCGAGCCATAGCAGATGAAATTACAAGCAGATTTATGAAGGAATGGCTCCCGATGATTACTAGGCAGTGTAAGTGGTTTAAAAATGTGCCAGACTTCAAAAAGGGTGATTTAGTGCTGCTAGTAGATCCAGGGAAAACCCGTTATGCATGGCCGAGAGCAAAAGTATGTGAGACTTACGCTGGCAGAGACGGAAGAGTACGAATTCTGGATGTTCAGTTGCCAAATGGTGAAGTCATCAAACGATATTCAGCTCAGCGTGCTGCTAAAATTGATATTCAAAAACGTAGTGTAGATAATCAAGCTATTGAAAGCAATGAAACAAATTTGCTTAAAAATTCAGCATGACAAGACCAGCAACATACGATAAATTTAACAAATACAGTACAGCAACACCACATGTTTTCGTTGCTCGGATTGCTCAAATTTTATTGTTCATGTAAGCAAAATAAATTTTTCATTACTAACTATTTTTCAATTTACAGAAATATGCATAATTCTCGCGATAACTTGGGTCGAGTGTGGACTATCAAGCTCAACAATATTCAGCGTGATGTCAAATTGAATGTAATAGCCTTGGAATTAGCAAAATATGCAAAATCGATAATCGCCATATTTCGACAAGCAGATTATTTTCGCTTTTCATTGCATAATACAGTCTTTATTCAATTAACTAATGATGCAGAACATCTGCGCTTGCAACGTACTAGCCGGATATTAATAGAAGACCAAGTTGCAACAGTCGAATCGACTGATTTAATTTTCACTTCAATGGCACATAATGGAAATATTCGTACTTTGAATTTGTTTGAAAGAAATGGAGCGCCTTTGAGTTTGAAGATTCATGGGATTGATAAAAAGGCTAGTCAGCGAGAATTTACGTATGTTTTAAGAGACTTACTCTTAACCTTTGAATCGCGTTCAACATTAACTGGAATTCGACTAACTTATGATGTGAAACATAAACAAATTCGAGATTTTGGATTTCTGATGTTTTTGACACGTGGACAAGCTGAATATTATCATGAATCACAAGTGCCATTTGAGGACCATTTTCTAGCTTGCCATTTAAGTGATAAAGTTCCTATGTTGACTGCCTCATCTGACCTTGACACTTCTGACAAACATGGCAATGTATGGAATAATTATTATAGGATCATCAATCAATTAGTAGTAGAATTACCTAAACCACTTGACATTGAGCAACAGCTACTGAACGAACAAGATGTACCTGCTGAAACAAATGCACCAAAATCCATTGTTGAATCTCCACCTGCAGTCAATAATTCACAAATAGTCAAAATGAAGCCATTGATTGTCAGCAAGCCTGAAGTGATTCGTCAACCACTTATTATTCCAAGCGATGAGTCTAAGATCAAAAGAAAGCCTCCCAAACGTCGTATGCCTGTTGAAACAGAAGAAAGACCTCTGCCACCAAAAATAATTATTCACTCGGTCGAATATTTTCCTGCACCTAATAATTGGAATGAACAGGTGAGTACAGAACCAGAAGAGGAAGTCTTGGAACTTGGAGCTACAGGATTAGATGGACGCACATACACTGAATTAATGGAGGAACTCATTGTTGATGCGGTCCCCGGGGAGAATGTCACAAAAGAATTGTAACAGCATAATTATTTTTTGAATTCCTTAGGTTTTCAGTTGCAACACCCAGTTGCTCAGTGCTTAATTTTTTCTTTTCCTTTCTGTGAGCCGTGGTGAACGGACATACAAATGTAAGCTCTTTTGAATTTATTAAGAAATATTATTAATGTATTTAATTTTAGTTGAAACTCTAAATTTTAAACATTGAATAAAAGAATTGAAATAGAAAATTCACTTTTGGAGTTATAATTTACGTTCTTCGCTCACAGTTATGAACCTAAAAAAAAGTTCTATTCATAAAAATCCATCTTAAATTATTTAAGATCAGCTACGCATTAAAAACATTGATAATAATTTTACTTATATGATTAGATTTGAAATGCTGATTGAAGCATATATGCATAGAAAAAAAATTAATACTTTAGTATTAAAATATTATTATGATGAAAATTAATACCAAATATTTAAATTTGAGCAAAAAGTTTCAAAAATTAAAAAAAAAGTGCTAAAAATTAAATATTTGGTATTAAATTTTAATTTTAAGTATTAAAATTTTATTACCATAGTATTAAAA
>CM031382.1:4984859-5040160 GCA_018290095.1 Polypedilum vanderplanki | reverse complement strand
ATTCTAGAGTAAAAAACAAAAATATAATTTTAGATTTTAAAATATAATTCTAGAATAAAAAACAAGAATAAAATTTTAGATTCTAAAACTTTACTGTAAAATTAATTTTATTCTTTTTAAATAAAAATTATTTTCAATGCACCAGAAGTGCACGAAACATTTTAAAATTGGCTAAAGATGAGCGTAAAACTTTACTCACGTAATAAAAGTTTTTGTATAATCAATGAATGAATTTCAAAGGAATTTTGCTTCTACTTGACTTTGTGATTGCTGATAATTTTTGCGAAGTATATCTTATAGATTACAATTAAAAATTTTGAATTCTAGGTTTTAAAGTAAAAATTTTAAAAAAATTTGTATTCTAGAACAAAAATTTTAGAATCAAAAATTTTTCACTAGAATTATTTTAGAGTAATTCTAAAACCTAAAATTTTAGATTTTTTTTATGAGTGTGATTTTGAATAAAATTTATGTAAGAATTTTCATTCATTTCGGAAGCGTTGTAATCAAGTGACAATTTTTTAAGCTTGCAATCTAATAGAAAATCTTCTGATAAAATTTGTCGAGTTCTCAATGAAACTTCTACAAGATTTTTTTGATTTTTAACAATTTCATTTCCTCTTCTTCTTCTTCTACAAATTAAAGTTTTTAAGCAATCATTACCAAATTTGATGTGCTTTAAAATATGCGAATGAGATTTGTTTTTAACTTCAAAATTTATCAAATGATTAAAAGTCACTGAAGTTGTCAATTTTTCAATTTGAATTGACTTGAGATTGTCAAAAATTAAACTTTTACAATTTGGAATGCATTTGAGAATTTCAATCAATTTTGCTTCATCAATTTCACCACTCAATGTGACTTTTTTTAATTTCTGACCAGTTTTTGTGAAAATTTCCAAAACTTTTTCATGCTCTGATGCTGGTGAATCAATGCCAAAATTAATCTTAATATTTTTAATGTTTCTGCTTGTGATCATGATGGTCTTGAAGTTTTCATAACTTGAGATCTAAAAATGTAAATTTAAAAAATTTTAATCTCTCAATTTAATTTGAATTATTTATAAAAAACATTGAAATAAATTTCAAATTCAATTTATAAATAACAATAAACATTATTGAGTTATTTGAATAACAAACTTTTTTAAATGAGTAAGTAAATTTTTTCTCATTTATTGCTTTTCTTTCAGTGTCGTATTCGAAACTGGTTAAAATTTCGACACTGTCAAAATTTTTATTTTTTTTAGAAAATTCCATTAATTGGTCATCAAGTTCTGAATTGATGTAAAGGTTAAGATCTGTTTGCAATTTTGTAAACTGAATTTCTCTAAAAATTCTTCAAGATCGTTTGTAGAATTTATCATATGATCCATACGAATTGTCAAAAGAGCCTTCCGAAAATGCATCTGTAAAATCATTTTCATTTTCTGAATAATGTTGATATTTTTCTATTGAATTTGAATTACTACAGGAAGAACTTTCTTGCTCAAAAATAGATTCATTTTCAAATTTAATTTCTCATTTTTAAATTTTTAGTAAAATATTCAGCGAAATTCGAAAAATTTTTAGAATTACCATAATTCTTTTTTTGAAGTTCATAAGTTAAAGATTCAAGATTTCTAAAATATTTCAAAATGTAAATAAAAATTTCTTTTCCATCATCACTTTCGACTGAGAGTTTTAAATTTTTAAGTTTTGTCAAATTTTTAGTCATAACTTTTAGGTGCGTAATATTTTGAAAATTCGATCAAATTGAGAAATTTTAATTCTTTCACTCTTGCACCAAAATCACGAAAGAAATTCATCACAGCATGATCAATTGATGACACAATCACTTGACATTCTTCAGTCTCAGATTTTAAGAAACTTTCATAATCAGCAAGATAATCTGGAATTTGATCTTTTGCATCGCTTGTAATTTGAGAAGGGCAAGAAAAATTCCAAGAAATTTCTTCATTCAGAACACAAATTGCTTCGTAAAAATTTCTTGAGATAAGCGAAAAGTCTTTCCGATGATATTTGGGAATGTTTTTGATGATTTTCACTAAAACTTCTACTGGAAAATTATAGACAACTTTTTCAGTCATTTTTGATTTGTTTTTCAAATTTTAACTTTTATTTAAATTCACTTGTTAGTAATATTTTTATTAGATCCAAAGTCAGTGAAATTACAAAAATGTGCTAAATATTACAAATTTCAACTTTGTAAAAATATCGATAACATTTTTATTTTATAAATAATATTACCAGGGGTATTCACGAGTTAGCTATCAATGGTTTTTCTCAGTTTTTTCTAGTATTTTCTAGCTATTTGTAGCTATTAGTAGTTTTTTTTAGTTTTTTGTAGCTATTCATAGTTTTTGTAGTTTTTTATCGCATTTAATATTTTAATAGTTTTTCTAGCTATTCTCAGTTTTTTGTAGTTTTTTTCTAGCTATGGTCAGTTTTTCATAGTTTTTTTGTAGCTATTTGTAGTTTTTTGTAGTTTTTCATAGCTATTTGTTTGCTATAGTTTATTAAAAATAATTATGCACTAGTTTAAAAATTCTTGAAAAATAAATTTCAAAATATTATTTTCAAACATAGTAGCCTAAATATAACTATTCTACCAAAAAATCGGTTAAAATTTAGTCAAAAATGTAGTTTGTGAAGTTAAAAAAATTATTTCTTGATTAAATATTTCAGACAATCACAATGAGAGCAAAAGTCATACGAACAATATGATTTTAGTGTAGTTTTCTCACTTACTAAAACCGTTTTTAATTGTGATCAAACTTTTGTATGTAGTTAATCAAGCACTTTCATTTAAAACACTTTTTTGAAGTCTATATTAAATAATAAATTCACAATTTTGATTCAGATACGGCATATTAACTTTCGACCTACGGAATCAAAATTCCGAATAAAAATTCTATTGATACAAATTCCAATAAACACTAAGTCTACACTATTTTTCATTTTTCTCTTACTTTTAACATTTTCATTGTCTAACTTTATTCACTGCTGATAATTTTAATTGATTTAAATGAATAAAATTGAAATACTTGCAAAAATTATTTTAAAATTAAAGCATAAAATTTTTCGTTAACGACTTTTCAAAATCTCGAAAGCACAATTTTGTTGCATGAAAAGTGTAAACAAATAGCTAAAAACTTATATGACTGCCTATTTTATAATATCCATGGAAATAAAAACGATAGAAATTATGATATTTGATAGTAAAAACTATCGTGATAGATTTCAACAATTTCTATCGCATGAAAGTAAATAGAAATTCGATAGAAAAATATCGCATTTTTTTAATATCGCGATAGCGCTCAATTTTGGAATTTCTTTTACGATAGTCCATATAAATTTTGATTTCTATCGCGGTAGGAAATGTTACTATCAGAAATCATTAAATTATTTCATGATAGTACTATCATATGATAGAAGCTATCACAATAGCTGATAGTTCGATAGTTTTTACTATTGAATTTCTATCGGAATAGGAAAATCTATCTCATTGGAGTGTTTAGATTTTTTGTAAAGTGAGAAAATGAAAAAAAAAGAAGCATAAGAGTGTTTAATAATTGAATTCATTTTTGAAATTTATTATGCAGTATAAAACGTTTAAATTAAATTTGCAATGATTTAAAGTCATTAGTTGAATGAAAGTAAACTGTTATAGATGAATTATCAAATTTTCAAAATAGATCGAAACTTATATGCCTTTACCATAATAAAATTATTTACACATCAAAAGTTTTAATATTAATCTAAATTTGACAACTATACAATATAAAATTTCAATAGAGTAAATTATCGAGTTTTGGGACACTTTTTCAACATCTTTTAATAAAATGTCATAAATCTTCTTATAACTGCTTTGTAGCATATAGATATGAATACTTAAAGAAAGATTGAAGCCCCCTTTATCTGTATGTGAAGTCTGAAGAGCTAGACTGCATTAAAAAGATATAAGCTGATTTGTAATGTATCAATTTTCAGAACAGTAAATAATTTTGCAAAGTTTTCGTCATAAAATTACTTCATTTACATAGATCTGTTTAATTATTATAATAAAGTCATTACTGAATAGCGTAATGCAATCAGTAGTCTCTAATTGGAGAAAAATTGATTTTAAAATTGAGCAGTTTTTGTTTTTTTTTTTTAATTTTTTTAAACAAATTAGTAAAAAATTAATGAATGTAAACAAAACTGTTCCAAAAATTGATACAGTTTCCAAATTCGATAATTTAATCTTACGCTGCCGTTTTAAGCAAATTTTTTTACGTTTTATACAAATTACCATTAATCATAATTTTGAAGTCATTTGTAAGTTTTTACAAGAAAGTGGAGAATATTAACTAGTTTACTTGTTGACCTACAATAACTCAAAGTTTACAACCAAATGAAAATAGCAAAATGAAAACAAACCAAATTTTCAAATGCTTCAAATATATCGAATAAAGCTCCTAGATGTTGTAAAACAAGTTTTCTGCTTATTTAATGACTATTCATTACATCTCTTTAAAGATAGAAGCTCTATTCGTAGCAAAAAATTTGGTTTTTTACATTTTGTCTTTAGGTTTTGTGGTCAATTTTAACTTCTTGTAAGTCAGGAACTAGATAAGATAGAGTTCTACAGTTTGGTAATAAATTTAAAAACGACTCAAATATTATGATTCACATCTGGAAATGATGCAACTTCTACAGATTCAAAAATTATTTATGTAAAATATAAAAAAAATTTGTTGTTACCGGCAGCCATATTAAATTTTTCTCTTGTATGGTTGTCAAATTTAGACTTAATTCTTAAACTTTTGATGTGAAAACAATTTTATTACTTATTTTTGAAGATTTATAAGTTTCAAACGATTAGATTATACAATTTAAGAGAAATAAACAAAAAAATCGTAAACATGCGTTTATTCAATATTATGAAACTTAGAACCAAATTGCTGTCAAAATCATCAAAGAATGCATCAAGAAAAACGATGAAAAATCATATAAAATGACAAAACACTACAAAATTCTTGATGTTTATATGTGTCCTTTGAAATTTAAATGGATTATTGTTTTCAAAACATAAGTTATCTTTTTCTTATCAAAAGTTTTTTTTTCGAAACAAAAAGAAATTTTTATTAATTATCCCATATATTCAAAACTTAAAATTTACAAATTTTGCAAGATTTCATTATTTTTACCTTAGATATTCTCAAAAAAATAAAAGAAAAAGTACAAAAAGATTAGAAAAAATTTTTAAATTGGCTAGTTCTTTCAAAGAAAAAATTTAAAACTTTTTAGTTTTTTGTAGTTTTCGATAGCTATTTGTAGCTATTTTTCGCTATTTTTAGCTATTTTTTTGCTATTTGTAGTTTTTTGTAGTTTTTTGTAGCTATTTGTAGTTTTTTGTAGTTTTTTGTAGCTATTTATAGCTAATTGTAGTTTTTTATAGCTATTTGTTGCTATTTTTTATTCGTGAATACCCCTGGTAATATTACATGCATTAAAGCATTACATTGCGACAAAATTTTAAAACTTCTTAATTATTATTATAGTCTTCTAAGTTTTCATTTATATATAAAAAAATTTTTATGCAACAATTTCTATTTATTTAATAAAAATTTAAACACCATCATTTTTTATTGTAAATGACATTTTGCCGGTTAAAAAAATTTGAACATAATTGACTATGGATTAAACAAAAAATTTATGACAAATAGTTTTAAGAATTTCATTTTAGTTATAGTTTTTTTTATACACAATTTTAGTCCTTCAATTATGGCTGATGAAAATCAACCTATTTATAATTTACCAGTAGAAGTTTTAATGAAAATTATCAGCCACATTCTCGAATACGATCGTAAAAATTTTTCGATTATCTCAAGAAATTTTTATGAAGTAATTTCATTATACTTTTTATGACTCTTTTTAATTCCACTAAAATTTAAGTTAGTTCTTAAATTTAAGAAAACTTGATTTATCTTTGGGTATATTCAAAACTCAAGAATGAGAACAATTTTTTCTATAGGAAATCTAAAAGAATTTTCACTTTCTGACATTTCGATCAGATTTGATTAGTCAAATTGGTCAATTTTATTGTAAAAAATTTAACTTTAAAAATATGAAATTTCTAATGCAGCTCATCAAATTTCTTTTTTCATTTCCAAATACTGAAAATCTCATAATCATAAAACTTGGAATTGTTTTAAATGAATTTAACCGAAATCTTAACAAATTCAAAAAACTCAAAACTTGAATCTTGATTAACCATAAAAAGTTATCATATGTGTTCAAAACTATAGTGAATTTTTTAGCAAAATATAAATTTTATAATAAAAATCTCATAGAATTCTACATGCATAGCAAAGTGTATGCAAGTGAAAGATTAATGAATAATCTTGTGACAGGATTACCAAAATTAGAAAAACTTGCAATCAGCGTTTTTTACAACAAAGACATTTTGAAACAGCTTAAAATTCTTTTTGATTCTTCAAATAAACTCGAGTTTTTAAGCATCAACATCGAAAATGAAAGTAAAACATTGAAAACTTTAACAACTAAAGAAATTTCATTCGTTTTAGAGAAAGAATATTTAAAATTTCTTTACATTCAAGGATTTTTTGTGAAAGATTCTGATGAATTTTTAAAGAAATTTTCTGCATCTTTTGACATTGTCAAAGTAGCAATTTTTGAATCAGAAAATAATGAAAAGTTTGATGAGGCAAAAATTTTATTGATGAAGAAAGAAATTGTTGAAAAATTTGAGAAAATTGAAGATGATGAAAATTTGAGTTGGATTTCGTTAGTTGCTAAAGATGTTAATCGTTTTTTTATGATTTAATTCGCTTATATAAGAATTTTTGATTTTATTATTTATTAGTATTTACCTGTTAAGTATGAAAGGAAAATTTTAAAACTTTTACTGATATTTTCAAGGCGAAGACTCTCCGATTAATCGCCGATTTTGCTATTTCTGCGATTAATCGACGATTAATCGAAGTGTCTTCGCCATGGATATTTTACAATTAAATTATATTTTAAAAAAGGATTTTTTCACAAAAATTTTAAAAGTTATTCATAATATTTTTATTATTCATATTAGCCATAAGTAAATATAAGGAATTTTATTTGATTACCCATTTTTATAAACAATAAAGACCACATACGTCATTTTAATAAACTTTGCATTCTTTCTCAGTCTGAATCATTTTAGTATTTTCAGCATTTAATCATCAAACATTAAAATATTTTCTCTTTTCACATGACGACAACGTAGAGAGAAAAAGAAAAAAAAATCTTGAGAAAAGTCGAGAAATCCCAATGATCGTAGGAGGGGATGACGAAGTCGAAACCTTTTCTTTTCCTCTAACTCTCACAAGAAAATTAATGACGAAATAAAAAAATTTCTCCTCGCAGACAAAAGGCAATCGATATCGTCAATAGAATGAAGAGGAGAAAAATTTATGTTCGTGAGAGCGATGAGAGTAAGCAAAGAAAAATTTCTCAGTTCTTTTTGCCTATAAAATAATCCCAAGATGCTGTAATTATGTTAAAGTTAAAAGAAACAGTCGAGAAGGTACATCGAGAAGGGAAAATAATTAAAAATTTTTATTTTTTGTGAAAAATTTAATAAAATAAATTGAAAAGTAATTAAAAATGTCATTGGAAAGACAAGTTCGTGCTAAGGTTAGTGAAGTGAAGAATTTAAAAAAATTATAAAATAAAATATTAAATAATTTTAATAAAAAGCTTGAAAGAAAGACTAAGAACTGTTTCAAAAATGAAACTTTTTGTTTAGTTACTTTTTACATAAATTCAAGTTGAATCCAAGAATTATTTAAAGAGTATTTTGAGAAAGAATTTAAAAAAAAGCTCTAATTTGAATTATTAGTTCCTTTTACATAAATTAGAAATGAATTTTAAATAATTAATAACAAAATAAGACAAGATTGCATTAATTTTTCCTACAAAACTTTAATTTTATAAAATAATCAAAAATTTTCAATGAATTTTTTTAAAAATTATTTTAATAAGTTTAATTTTCTATGATATTTCTGCTGTTAAATTTTTACAAAAATTGAACATTTCGATTTGTTAAAAAAAATTAAAATTACTTTTTATAATTAAACCTTATTTGGATAATATTCCAATTTTATAAACCATCAATAATAAAAATACATTCTACTTTAATCCAAAAACAGCTCGCTGGAAAGCGCAACCCAGAACAAGAAAAAGAAGCCCAAGAATGGATCGAGACAGTAATTGGTGCCAAATTTCCACCAGGTGAAACATTCGAAGAAGCACTCAAGGATGGAATCATTCTCTGCAAACTCATGAATAAAATCAAGCCTGGATCAATCCCAAAAATTAACACATCAGGTGCTTCATTCAAAATGATGGAAAACATCAATCTCTTCCAAAAGGCACTTAAAGACTACGGAGTACCTGACCTCGATGTTTTCCAGACTGTTGACTTGTGGGAAATGAAGGACATTTCACAAGTTACAATGACACTTTTTGCTCTTGGTCGTGAAACATACAGACATCCAGAATGGACTGGACCATATCTTGGACCAAAACCAGCTGAAGAAAATAAACGTGAATTTGATGAAGAAACTTTGGCTGCTGGACAAACAATTATTGGACTTCAAGCTGGTACAAATAAAGGTGCAACACAAGCCGGTCAAAATATTGGTGCTGGTCGCAAAATTATTCTTGGAAAGTAAAAATTTACTCTATCATACCATAAATGTATATTTTATTTTCTTGGTGTTCTTTTAATTTTCCTTCAATTTGTGAGATGAACAAAAAAATTATAAAATAGATTTAAAAATATTATTCAAAATTTTTGTATTTAAATAAATGAAAAATTGAAAAAAATAAAACCTTTATAACCTTGAAAAAAATTAAATTTTTCCTCATTTGCCTTGACATTTGAAAAATTCTCATCATCATTAAGATAATTTCTTTAGGGAATCCCCATCATCATACCTCAATTACCTATCTCAATCACAATACAAAAGAAATCTTTTTTTCTCTAAAATCTACAACAAAAAATTTTTCATCTTGCGTAGGTTTCTGGAATATACCCAACAAAAATAAATTCAAACGAGATCTTGTTACGCTTCGTTGCTGTGAATTGAACAAAAAAAAGTTTTTCTCACATACTTAGGTAATAAAATTTTTCTTCCAATACACACATGAAAATTTACCTCGGCAAATACTGTTGAAATTAAATTTTTTTTATTTATTTAAAAAATTTTCAAGGTGAAATTTGCGAGTTGAAAATGAATGGTGACCAGGTGCCTTTGGGTTTTCATTTGATCTTACTGAAATTTATTAAAATTATGACGCTTTTAGAGTGAAAAAATAATTTGTAAAGCGCAACAAATTTTTAATTGAGTGTTTATTAATAGAATGCAATGTAATGGCATTAACATGTAAGTGAAAGTTATAAAGTAGAATGTAATAAAATGTAAAATTTATGTAGATAAAAATTATTGCGGTTAAATGAATTTATTTGTTTGTTGTGAGTTTAAAAATAAAATTTACATAAATAAATTTTATTATATTTTAAAAATAGATTTTAAAAACAAATTTGAATCATTTGTGGTATAAATTTTTATCAATAAAAATGTTCAAATGTTTCTTTAATCTTTGGCAGATAATCAATTTTAGTTATAATAAAATTTTTCATTAAATTAACAACTTATCTAGTTACCATCATAAGCACACCTTTACCTCGTGTCATTTCATTAAAATAAAAGAATTTTTACAAAAAAAAAAAATTCGCATTCAAGTTCCACTTCACACACCTTTGAAGTTTTCTTTTTATTTTTCACTGTGAGAAGAAAAGTGAAGATTTCCACAAAAGAGTGAGTGAAACGGCACTATCAAATGATGAAGTAGTGTAGATTATTTTGTGTTGATATAAATCGCCCGGTGTGAGTGCCACTCTAAAATATCTGGAGGTGTAAGATGCGATCATGTGTGTCCAAGACAAATGTGAAAGTAACTTGATTTTACACAATGAGTCGCAAGAGGTCGCAAGGTGTCCACCGTTTGTGTTTGAAATAAAATAAGCGAACTGGACTGCAGACAATTCAAATCAGTTGGCATTCAACACTCGATCTGGAGAGACGAGAAACAGCAAAAGCAACAACTTTAAAGTCAAACAAGTGAAAAATTTCAATTTATAAAGAAATTAAAAATGTCATTGGAAAGACAAGTTCGTGCTAAGGTCGGTGGCTAAAATTTGAAAATAAATTTATTGTGCCAAAGTTTTGAATTCTTGGATTAAATAGAATTAAATTAGATTTGAGTTATCAAAAGATTACTTAAAGTTTCAAACTTAATTGCTTGTGCTTTAATGAATTTTAAAAGTGATTACTGCACTTTCATATCTAGAAAAATGGAGTTAGCAAAATATCTTTTAATATCAAATTTAAATAAAGCAATGATTGTCTTAGAAGTTCTTTTAATTAATATTAAAGCTATTAAGGAAAATTAGAAACTTTTTCAATACTGATATTTTTAATATTTTCTGATTATTCAACGCATTGAAATTATCAAAAAGTGAAATAAGTAAAAGTCGACAATTGCAGTCTAAAAATTTTGCTGATTTTTTGAATAATTTTGAAAATTAAAAGAATTTCTTTAACTTCATGAGCTTCCAAATCAATTAATATTAACAGAAAATATTAAAGACAGAGTAAAATTATTTAATTAAAATGTTTATTTACCTTAATTTGCCAATTAGAATTTAACAATAAGAAATGTCTTCAATGATTCACTTAGGAATTCTGAATTTAAAAAATTTAATTTCTTCAATTTTCATAATTAAATAATTTTCTTTTCTAATTTAATTCAATACAGCTCGCTGGAAAGCGCAACCCAGAACAAGAGAAAGAAGCTCAAGAATGGATTGAAACCATCCTCGGACAAAAATTCCCACCAGGTGAAACATTCGAAGAAGCACTCAAGGATGGCATTGTTCTCTGCAAGCTCATGAATAAAATTAAACCTGGATCAGTTCCAAAGATCAACACATCAGGCCCTTCATTCAAAATGATGGAAAACATCAATCTCTTCCAAAAGGCACTCAAAGACTACGGTGTTGCTGATGTTGACGTCTTCCAGACTGTTGACTTGTGGGAAATGAAGGATATTGCTCAAGTCACAACAACTTTATTTGCTCTTGGTCGTGAAACATACAGACATCCAGAATGGACTGGACCATATCTTGGACCAAAACCAGCTGAAGAAAATAAACGTGAATTTGATGAAGAAACTTTGGCAGCAGGCAAAACAGTCATTGGTCTTCAAGCAGGAAGCAACAAAGGTGCAACACAAGCTGGTCAAAATATCGGTGCTGGTCGCAAAATTATCATCGGCAAATAAACAAGCCACTGACAAATGGAATCGCTCTTATGCCTTCTTTCCTTTCCAACAACAAACAAACAAAAATTTTTCAACCTTTTTATTTTTTTTCTAAAATATTTTCCGACTCCCACGCACACCTTTCTTACATACAAAATACACACTTGAGAAGTAGAAAACTCACCGCAAACGATTCATTGTATTATTTTTAATCTTTATAAAAAAATTGTGAATATTTTTAAAAAATGATTTTTTGTAAAAAAAAAATAAAAAAATTGCAGAAGTCGAGAAAAGTGAAGAAAAAGTGAATTTTTAATTAATTTTTTTTCGCAAATAATTAATTGCATTTTATTAATTTAAATTGTCAGAAATGTCAGCTGATGGGAATTTTAATGCATTTCAGGAGAGATTACAGATTTTCTTATTTGTATTATGTTAATTGCCAGTTGAGATTTGTTTGGCTTTGAAGAAGAGAAAAACATAGAAGAAAAAATATTTTGAAAATGAAAAAATAACCAAAAAGAAAGAAGAAGAAGAATGATTAATTAGGTTAAAAATATGAGAAAAATAGCACATCAAAAGATGTTGAATAATAAAAATTTTCATTTCCTTTTTAGGATTTTGCAGAAAATAAAGTAAAATTTTTTTATTTTTGAGTCAAAAACTTTAAAATTTCAAAACAATTTGCTGCATACTGCATTATTATTCATGATAATTTTAAAACGTGTGATGTGAAATATCGGTCACGATGGGAAAATAATTATTAAAGATTTTCTTATCAACATCCATAACAGTGAACAAATAAAGTTCTCATTTTAACAGAAAATTTTCTTTCTCAGTTGAACTTGAAAATTAAATTTCAAGCGAAAAGAAAAAAAATTTTACTCGATGTTTGTTGAAAGATGAGAAAATTGTTTATATTAAATGGCTCGCTTGCGAAAAATGTGAGAATCCATAAGATACACATACTTTGAAAAGAATCAAAATTTATTACCGCCAATGTCCGAAAATAAAGTTTTGTAAGAAAAAAAAAAATAAAAAAATCAAATTTCATCTGCTACGAAATTAAAATCACTTCATAATGATTAAAAATAGAAGAATTACGTTTGTATATTAATAAATATTTGGATGGCTATTATGTGTGTGGATAAAAATAAAAAGAGACACGATGAAGAAAATAAAGGTGAGAGTTGTGAGAGTGCTTGAGAAATGATATTTTGTCGTCATGCGAGCAATTCGATGTTGAAAGATGAATCAGATAGGCTATTTTGTGAAAATGTGAGAAATTCTCGCTTTCTTTTCTTTTTTGATTTCCTTATTTGGGGTTAAGTAAAAAAAATTGCAAAATTTTTATTAAAGAAAAAAACTTTTTAAACGATATGAAAATTAGAAAAAAATTTCATGTGAATAACAAAATGAAAAAAATAATATTGTTTACTCTCTTAAGAAATTTAGTAATCTAGATTTATTATAATGATTGATGTTTTTCTTTTAGAAAAACCTCTAAATGCCGGTAAGACATGAAAACAAAATTTTAAAAGAGAGTGATTTTTATGTTTACACAATCAATGGAATATTACAAATTATTATATCATTTAAATATAATTAACATAATTAGATACTATTAAAATAATCGCATAGTAAAATAAAAAATATTTAGTTTAAAGATTTTTTTACAAAAAGAAATTATTTTTCATATCAAATAGTGATGAGTAAAAATAAAGAACACTTTTTGGTGCTCCTTATTCAATTTAATTGTACAAAATAAATTAATAAGTGTCTATATAGACAAATTTTCACGTAAATTTATGTAAACATGTAGACGTAGACATAAAGTCTTTGATAACAACATCAATGAGCTATATTTCATGGCATGCCAAGATTTTAAAGCAAAATATGAAAATTACTCCTTAATTAAACAAACGTTTAGTTATTTTCGCATTTTTTTTTAGAAGCATGCACACAAAATTCTAAATGTTAGTTTCTGCTCTATAATTTAAAATTTTTCGACTTATTTCATTTTTGGTTTAAATCATTTGAAACTTTGAAAATACGATCAATTTTCTCTTTTTTATAAACAAACTTTCCGATTAAAATTCATGTTCAATTTTATTGTAAATCATTAACATGTGGCGCCAAAAAATATCTCAATTTAATTTTAATATGCACCAGCTTTCATTATTTAAAATAAACACAAATAAAGTATTTTGCAGAAAAACGATAAATTTTTTAGAAGGCAGCAAGTTCATGTGGTTGAAATATTGAAAATTCAGGGTTGAAAAATTTGAAAAAAATTTTTAATATGTTAAAAAATATTCAAAAAAACTTTTTTAATTTTATTTTAAAATTTAAAATTTTTAAAATTGGCACTGAAATTATCATCCCTGAAATTTATTTCTTTCACTCTTTATAAAAAATTACATACATTGTGAAAGGAAATTAAAAACTTGTGTATTTTTGCAATAATTTTTTTCTCCATCTCCGATCATCTTCATTAAATATCTTTTCTACACTCTCTTTTTCAATTTTCTATTTTTAAGATGAAATTTTTTTCTTCACTTTGATGATGCAATTTTTTTAACTCAGTGATGATCAGTGTGAAGTGTGTTTGGAAGAAAAAAAATGTAAGAAATGACTTAATGTTTTGATGATGAAAAATGATGTGAAATGTGACAACTTATTTAAAAGTTTGCTTTAGGAATTTTGATATGATGAGTTATTAATTGTGAATATTAAATCTTTTTTGCTAGAGTGACATCAAAAATTAATTTCATTTCGCTGAAAAGAAAAATAATAAAATAATAAATCGCTACACGAAATGCGGTAAATTTTGTTAAAATTTTTCCAGAAAATGCAAAAAATCTTTGAAATCAATCAAGTAAAGAAACTTAAGATAAACCCTAATACCATTGATTACTTCCATAGGTTTAAATTTAAACTTTTGAAGAAATCGACACATTTTTGTTAAAGAAATTCTACAAAAGTTTTAAATTTCGTTCAGTAGTTGACAAAAATATTGTTAGCCTATTTTAGATTACACTTTTTTTATCTCTTTTAACCTTTTTAAATAAAAATTGTGTAAGTATGTAACGAAAAATATTTTTCAGTTTTCTGAATTTTAAAAACATTTGAATTAAAAATACCAAAAAAAAAACTCTTTTTCAAATTTAACCAGCGACATCTTTTCAAAATTTTCTCATCTAATTCACCACACAGAAAATTTCTTTTCTTAAGATTTTCTTTTTTTTCAAACCAAAAATTCACCATTTAGTTTATAAATATTTTCCTTCTGAAAAATTGCGTAGTCGTTGGAACACAGACAAAAAACACATTGTTGTTTCCAATCTGTCTCAAAAAATGAAATCAAATAAATTTTATTTTATTAAATTAAAGCAAGCTTGAATTATGCAATAAAGAAAAAAAAGAAATTATTTGACAAAAAAAAATTTATTTGTGACCCACGTGTGTCACTAAAGAAAATAAGAAACATGAAAATGAGAAGGAGTTTTTAATGACAATTTTTTGTGTGGGTTGTTAAATATGGAGTGGATATGATGAAAATTTGATGAACCACGTGTTTCACAAAAAGTTGAATTTTTTAGGATTTTTTATAAAAAACTTTTTTAAATTTTTATTTATTAAAAAATTTAAAAAAATTCAATAAATTTGTTTATTTTTCTAATTTGATTTATCAACAAGCTCTTAAATCTTTCAAAGCATTTTAACTTTCAGCACCCTCTTAAACCTTTCAATATTTATGCCCTAGTGGTGATTAGCAGCTCACAAAGAGCAAAAATACATTAATTCCTCATTAATAGAAACTTCTCTAATCTTGCTCATAAATTCAACTTAGGAATTCTATTTTTAATTTATGTGATTCATTGATGCGGCACAGCTTGTACGAAAAGTCATAAACAAAAAATGAACCTTGAAAATTGTCAGATTTTTGCGCTTCTTCAATTTTGTGTAGGTGTTATGATTTTCCAGATTTACTCGATTTGATAGAAGTTTGAGTTTTAGATACGATTATTGCTATAATAAATTGTGTAAGAAGCAAATTTGACCAACTGACTTAGTTTATGAAAGTAGAAAAAAATCATCAAAATATTTTTAGAATTATGAATTTTATTCTATCAAAGTAGAACAAATATTAAAAATTTCGCGTAAAATTTAAATATTTAAAATTTATAATTGAAACCAACACTGAAGATTTCCCAAAAAAGTTTTATAAAACTCAACCATAATTTTTCAATTATTTTGTAACCCACATCTAAAATGAAATTCATCATAATCATCGTTTATATTTTTATGATTGTGACACACCCAAACTGTTGCACACTACAAATATTTTTTCATCCTACTCAACATCGACTTATGTTTCATGAAATTTATTTTTAAAAAATTCTACTCATATACGAATTCGAACGTGAAAAATGTCAGGTGAGTCTTTAAATGGCTCTAAAAATTTACTCTCACATAAAGAGAAATTTTCTCTATTTTTTTCTATTTTTAAAATATCAACAAACACTCAAAAAATTGCTTTGATGATTTTTTTTCTTGTGAAATTATTTTTAGCAAAATTTCGCATTTCAATGTGTAGAATGAAAAAGAAAAAAATATTTGTTGGTTATTAAAAGAAAATTTTTAATGATTGCTGTTTTTGTGGTATAATTTAGTTGAAAAGTCATTGAGTGAGTCTTACAGATGTTGCTAATATTATTCGATATTTTCTTTTGACATTGTGATAGTTTGAAAATTAATAAATTAAAATATTTGAAATGAAAAAATTCCAATTAAAGAGAATGAAAAACTTGTAATTGTAAAGNATTTACGTTGGTTCATTAATTAACTTATAGAGAGTAGATTCAAATATAATAATTTAGATCTCAGAAATTGAAATGAATTAATAAAAATTAGTGGCATTGTCATTTTACTCATAGCCATGATTAACAATAAAGAAAAATTTATAATAAAAATTAAAATTTCCAAGAAAATATCAAAATCTTCTTAAAGTCCTAAAAAACTCTATAAACAGCATACATTTTCTAAAATTTACTTGCGAACCTAAGCTATTTCTAAAAAAATTCCAAGTGTGAACACACGGTGATTTTAAGTGATTTTATTTGATCCCATTTGATATTTTTTGAACCAAGTGTGAATTTTATAATTTTTTATTGCTCTTTACTTGATATTTTTACGTGTAGACACGCCTGAACAAATTTTATTTTGATTTTATATTTGTTCCTTTTTTATTTTTGTTGAACTTTTTTTATGTTTATTAATTTTTGTTGTTCATTACTTGATCTCTTTTCATGTGTCCACGCCTAAACAAAATTCTTAATAAAAAATCAAGGTGTAGAACCTCCATTTTAGAGAACGTTAAGAAATGAAAAAACACTTTTAATTGAAGTTTTTTTCCTTCAAAAATCAGAAATTTAATTTTAAATTTCTTTAAAATCAATAATTAATCTTAAGCAAGATTAAATAAACTTTCAGACAAAACAAAAAGTTTTTAATATCAACAAAAAATTAATCAAAACATTCACACAAAATGCTTTTACTCAATTCACTTTTAAACAGAAACAAACGATAAATTACCTTCTGCTGCAAGTGTCTTTTTTATAAAATTATTTTTAGTCAATTCTATTTATAAAAAAATATTAATTATTGAGGGAAAAAATTTGCAATTTATTTTTATGTCAAATGAGAATATTTTCACACCTTTTCACAAATGTCGTGTTTAATGCATGACAGTCAAAAGAGTGAAAGCGAGTGGCATTTTCATATGTAAATTATTAAACCTTTATTTTTAAGTGAGGAATTTTAACAACTGAGACACTTTACAGATCATATGATGTAAATTACTTTTGGATGATGTGCTTTGCTTAATTATAAAAGATCACTTAATTTAATTGTGATAAAATTTGCTTGTTAAAATGAAAATTTTCACTTTTTTCATCGTCCATTATAAAATCCATTAAAAGGTAAATTATTAGGGAATAAAAATGGCTGCGAAATTCCTACATATGGATTGTATGGATTGAATTGTGGTCCAACATTTGAATAAGGTGTGATACTTGGGTTTGATGGTTGTGAAATTTGATTTGCTGCTAAAACATCTCCACGACTTTGTTGCTGTTGTTGTGGTTGTGAATTTACAAAATCACTTTTAAGTCCTCCAGTTATTGGTGAACTACCGGCATAGTGACCACGTTGTGCATTTACAAAACTCACAAGAAATATTGATATTATTATGAATTTCATTTCTAATCTTTTACAATCTTCACAATCACTTAAGACATTAAACTGAATCAGAAAAAAGCTAAACATTCGCTTTTATAGCATAAAGCAAGCAAATCTGGAAAAATTTGGTTAAAACAAAAATCTGTCAAAACGAGTTATTTTTTTCTAATGATGATTTTATTCATAATTAATAATCATTGAATTTTTTTGTTGACAAAAATTTTTTTGTGATTCATTTATAGATGAGATATTTAAAAAACATCTGGTTTGAATGTTGGAGTTCATTGATTTGTAATTGTTAAAAATTCTTTATTTAAATGTTTTAAAAATTAAATTGATTTTTTATTGCAGTATTTTTTAAAATAGTAACTAAATATTTTAATCAGTTTACTTTGACTGGTTCATAAATAATGACTAAAAATTATAAGAAAAAAAGCATAAAAAATGTTTCTAATAATTTTTTGTGATTTTATTGATTCTAAGACTTTCAGTCATAAGAACTCATATGGCTAATTAAGGCTAATTAAAGAACTTTAAAAATATTAAAAAAGAAGAAAATTTCATTTTTTGATTAATATTTTTTTAATAAAATTCTTTTATTTAAACAAGCATACATTCATAAACAAATCAAAAATTCATTTTCCCTAATCAAAAACATATTACAACAAAGTCAACAAAATTTCAAGAAAAATAGACAAAGAAATAAAACGACATCCAGTGATAGTTTTATTTGTCTTTTTTGATTTCTTTTTATTCTTTTTTATTTCACCTACGCTTGCTCATTATGGCTGTGAAAATTTAGTCAGTTCTTTGTCCTCGTATGACATTTTAAAGCCACTTTCATGTGTGTTTGTAAGAATCATCATTAAAAAGCACCTTAATGATTATTGCTTTATTCAGAGTGTGAAAAGGATAACTGGATATTTGTGAACTCAGGGATGTTAAAAGTCACAAAATATCTTAAAGATAAATTTCTATTTCTTTTCAAAAACACTGAAATTTTCTAGTTTTTCTTTTAATTTTTTTCATTTTTTCAGCAACGAGAGCAAGACAACACGATGCGAGTCGCTGTGTTTCGTGTGGTTTGTGCCGTGTGCATATTAATACATAGACTACCCAGCACTCAACCATAATTCGATTCATTCGACGTCGATTAGCAGAAGAACAGTTTGCGAGTTGTTTAGTGGAAATTTTTTAAATCGCAGAAAATTCTCATTTTTAAATTTTAATTTTTAATATTAAGTAAGTGAAGAATGAAAAATTAATTTTTTTTTTTTTGAGGGTGTGACAGAAAAAAGTGACTTTTGTAAATTGAGTGGAAAATTTTCTAACTTTTGATTGATCAAAGAAAATTTTTTTCAATTTTGAATTTTTAAAATGTGATTTATCGCTGATGGAATGAAAACTTTTAAATTTGTGACTGGAAAGAAAAAAAAATAAATTTTTCAATTAAGTCAAAAATTTTTTGAATTTTTAAGTGCTTTAAAATTTAATAATTTATGCTTTCACAAATATTTAATGAAAAAAAGTTAAAAAGTTTTTATTAATAAAAATTAGCAAAATGTTAAAGATAAATTGAAAATTAATTCTTTTATGCAAAATAAAATTCTTAAATTTCAAAGAAGAATGAAAATTAGTCCTTATCAGTAAATATTGGAATTAATTGAAAATAACTTTTTGATAAGTATAAATTTTTATTTTTTCCTTTACAATTATTTCAGTAAATTTTTGGAAATCTTTTAAATTTTCAAATTATTTATTTTGTTCCATGAAATTTCACATAGGTTAATTAAGATAAAAGAGTTGAACTCTATCAAAAAAATAAAAATAAAAAGAGATCATAACTTTTGTCTTCTGTCTTATTGATAGATTTATTTCTTCAAACTTTGTCTAATAGTCAACTTTAAAGCATTAAATTAAAAATTACTTCCATCGATTAGTAAAAAAGTTATGAAAGCATTTAAAATTTAAAAAAATTTGAAGAATTTTAACTTAGTCTAATCAATTGCAATTTACTTTCAATTTTATTTCTGCATTTATAAAGAATTTTATATTTGAAACCTTTCTTTCTAACGCCACTAATTTAACTAAAAAATTTCACAAAAAGTCTCACTTCGAAACCCGAAAAAAATTCAAAGATAAAATAAAACTTTTCATAAGAAATTAAAAAACCGGTGAAAAATGTGAAAAGTTTTCTTTTTTCTTCTCACCGACACGTAATATATCTCAAGATGCGATCATCATCTCTAAAAATAAATTTCATAAAATAAATTTTTCTCCTCATGCGAATGGAAAAGCAAAATAAGAAAAAGTGATCTCGAGTTTTGTGGTGCTAAAAATACTTGAAAATGAGAAAAAACACAAAGTTGGGCGTGTATGAGTTTCTGTGGTGATGATGCCCAGGTGAAAAATGAATAATTCCAAGTAGCGTAGAGAAAATGACTAAAAAAGGCTTCGACAGTGGTTTGTGCGCATTCGCGTGATTTAACGATTATGAAAAATGCATGAAAATGTGCAAAATTATGCAACTTGTGGCATTTACATTTAATATTTTTTACTTATTCGTGGGTGTTACTAAAGAAATTATACAAATTACTTCGGATGTTCTTACTGATGAAATTTGCTCTTTTAATTAAAATAAATCACTTTTGGAAACATTAAAAAATAAAATATTAGATACGAATCATTTGGCATGAAATGATGTGAAAATTGATATTTTTTATATGAACAAGAAAAAATATTGTGGGTGGATAAAAATGGCATCGACGGATTATACAATTATTTAATTAAAAAAATATTTTTTCATCTCACGTTTTCTCAGTTTTATTATGTAAATAGCAGGTTGTTAAAATTTTGAGAGTTTTTAATATTTTAATTTGCAATTATTTTTGGCATGACGATTATTACTAAATTGAGAACATTTTAAAAATATTCTATTTTATAAAAGAACAAAAGATTGTGCCTATGAATGAGAGTAAAAATTAGGGCATAAATAAGAGAAAGACAGTTGAAAAGAAAAATCTAAAAAATGTGAAACAAAAATTTTGCGATTGAATTTCAATGAAATTTTAATTACAATTAAAATTTACTATAGAATAATCATATCCGAAAACACTAGAAAAAAAAGCAATAAAAAGCTTTCCTTTGATATTTTCTCAGAAACAATGGAAATCGTTTGAACTTAAAATAATTCCTTCTTCTTTGTTGTTTACAAAAAAAATATGATTAATTAGAAAAAATATTTCTAAAAGCAACCATTAATCTTTTGATTTGAAATTTTATTTTCGACCTCAATGGTGGTCTTTATTCTTTAGTCATAATAAATTGAGAGTCTAAATTTGTTCCATGACACATCATAGAGTTCAAATTTTTCTTACAATTCATTATAGTTTAAAACTTTGAAATTTCTGCTCATGAATGAAATGAAATTTATTTATTAACCATATTCAAACTTTTTAGTGAGAATACTTTTATGTAAGGAGTAAGAATTAATTCTTGATAATGATAACAGAGTGATATTCAAAATCAAAAACTTTGTATTTAATCCTGAAAATTTTTTTATTAATAATTTGATGGATATTTTGATAGAGTTCACACCTTTTACTTTTAATCAATTATTCAAAACATTTAAAAATAGTTAAGGAAGAATGTAATAAAAAAACATGGGCATCACAATTTTTATTGGTAATTCACAAACATAATTTGATCACGTAACATAAAAATAACAGTTGTTAAGTCTTTTTGGAATCAGATGCCGTTAAAGTTTTAATTCTGTTAAAGTTTGACTCTGAAAGTAGAATAATGGAAGTCTTTTTTGTTGTTCATTAGAGTCTAATTTAAAAAGGACTAAACTTTTTCTTTCTAAAATTATCGAAAACGTCAACAAATCGAAAAAATTAAACAAGGATTGACTGAAATTTATACATTACTAAAATTTGTTATTTTTAACACTTTTAGACGCCAGTATTATTTTGTATACAAATAAAAAATTATTTTTATCGTAAATTACAAGTGAAAAATATCAATATTTTTGTTTTTAAGATTTTCAAATATTGTTTTGTATTTAAAATGTCAATCATTAAATTTTCTTTTATACCTTACAGAAAATTTAAAAAATTTAGCATGACATAAAAAAAACAAAACAAAATTATTTACAGTAAACAAGTAATCAACAAAAATCTATTAAAAAACATGAAAACTTCCTTTTTTTTTTGAAAAATAAAGCATCATCAACATTTCTTAATAACAAGTGAGAAAAAACAAACATCTAAAGACTTTCATTTTTTGTCACACATTGTGTGTGGTTTTATTTGCTCCCATAATGTAATCAAGACAAATGATTTGCCACAAATTGTTTTTACCAACATGAGAGTAAAAAACTTTCCATCTTTTCTGCCGACACACGTGTGTGATGCACACGACACACATGCAACTTCAAACACGAGAAAAATTTTCTTACTTCATTTTCGAAAATCGCACAAGTCGTGAATGTGATGTTCGTGTGATCGCATCGAAGTGCAACTCGAGAAGAAATTTTATTATCAAATTTTTATAAGAAGCATCGATTGTGTCTAAAGAAAAAAGCATTAGGTCAGTTGTATGACACTAAAAATTATTTCAGTGTCTTTTGTGTGATAATTAAAAAATTTCTTGCTAAAAATAAAAATTTTAATCAAGAAAAAAATCGTGAAAAAATTGCGTAGCGAAAAAAAATTTTCACATCGAGACGGGAAAAATAAATTACGCAACCGTGAGTGAAAGAGAAGAAAATTTCCTCACTCGAATGAATTTAAATAAAAAGAAGAAAAACCACTTCACACTGTGCGCTTCCCACATACAAATTAAATTTTAAATTTTTCATTCCATTCAACGATAAATCATAAAAAATAGAAAAATTATTAAAAATATTTAAAATTGTTTGCAGGAAATTTTTCCGTGTGAAATTTAAATAAATAGAAATCAAGTGAAAAATGCCTTTCAAGCCAGCTGAAAACCCAAAATGCCCAAAGTGCGGCAAATCAGTCTATGCTGCTGAAGAACGCGTTGCTGGAGGACACAAATACCACAAGGGATGCTTCAAATGCGGTAAGTTAACTTATTTATATTGACAAATTTATTGAACTTTAATGATTAAACTTTTGAAAAAAGAATCTTAAAAGTGCACATGGATATTCCTGAAAATTTCCAATGATTTAAAATTCAAATTGACTTTTATTCAACAACTTATTTAATAAATTCTAAAATTTTAATCTATTTTCCGTGTAACTTAAATAGAATTTATTTCATAAAAGCTGCTGCCTTAAGACAAAAATAAGAAAAACGTTGGAAAAATTAAACTATTTTGTTAAATTACACTAAAGTTTAATCAAAAATTTTGGTTAAAAATTTAAATTTACTAGAATTTCATCAACTTTAATTATTTGTAGCTAAAATATAAAACAGTTTTGATTTTATATTCCATTTTTTATGTTTTTAATAAAAACTCTAAAATGTCAACTTAGAAAAATGAAATTTTTATAGATTAAAACTGACTTTAACAGAGACTTTTTATTCTATCATCAAAGAAATTATTTTATTGCCAATTTAAAGCCTTCTTAATGACATTTTATGATAATCATTAAAAATTAAAAGAAGAAAAAATCATAAAAAAATTATTTTACTGTCGTCAAAAGATTAAAAATAACTAAATTGTATGAAAATTTTATTGAAATTTTTAAGCATCAAAATGAAAATAAACAGCACAAAATATTCGAAGATTTTAAATATGTATGGCATGTGTTATGTCGATTTAATAATTTAACTTTTTAAACTATTCTAAAAAATTCAATTTTTCTTTAAGGAATAAATTTAGTATGCATAACATTGTCTTTTCTAAATCAATGATACATTTTAGATTAACATATGGAATCAATTGTCTTTTGCAAATGTTAGCATTGGCTACTGAGCTGAAGTTACTTTTTGAAAAACCATCATGGTTTTTGCACTTTGGTAATTTAATTTAATCAACCGAGTAACTTGATACTTCAACAATTTTTGTGTCTACCTGATTAAATAATTGCATAGAGAGAAATTCAAATATTTGACAAATCTCTGAAATTTATTAAATTTTCTGTAAAAAAATGAATTAAAAATTTCAAGTTTCCAAATTTTTCAAACAGTAGGATTATCAAAGTCAACCACTCAGTAGTTTTTAGTTAGTTAATTTTAATATTTGCTTTAGTAGCCACATTCATCTAATTTTAATCCTTCCAGATTAATAACTGTGCTAATTTCATAGAATCAGAAAAGTTTATGAAAATTTCAATTAAATTTTACGAAATCTCACACCATTAATTTTTAGACTTTCACTTACAAAGAAAAAATTTCAATTCAACATGTTTCATATCTTCTTTCCAAATCTCTACATGAAACTTAAAAAAAATTATTACAAAATTTTTTACACATTCACACAATTTCTAAAAATATCAATTTTACTCTAAACAATTTTTTTCTTTTCTTTTTTTCTCCATCAACCCACGCACTGACTCATTTGAAATTATAAAACATGAAAAATCATACGATTGAATTTAAAATGGAACACAGGAATGTGCGGAAAGTTCTTGGATTCAACAAACTGTGCTGAACATGAGGCTGAATTGTACTGTAAGGTAAGTTAGGAAAAATTCATGACAATTTTTTTGAAATTTTTATTTATTAACTCTTTGTTATTTTCAGAACTGCCATGGACGTAAATACGGACCAAAGGGATACGGATTCGGTGGTGGTGCTGGATGCTTGTCCATGGACCAAGGAGATCAATTCAAAAACCAAGAAGCGTGAGTTGACTTTTACATTTCTTTTTACTTTTGATCGTTGGCTTTTTTGTTTCTCTTTTATAATTTTTTATTACACCAAAAAAATTTTTTTTGTTCAAAAAATTCGAAATTTTTCCAAATCCATTAAGATGGAAAAGAAAAAAATCTGAGGGCAAAATTCTTTCTTGAATCCCTTGGGCGTGTCTGGTTTTTTTGGGGACTTTCCTTATCGTTATTGAAAATTAAATTAATAAAAATTCATACTTGAGTGGGTTTTTAAAAAACACACGCATACACAAAAAAACTTCAAAAAGCATAGTGAAAAAAAAAACAAGAAAATTTTTGTGTCTCTTGTTACTAAATTTAGATACCTTATGTTTCATGTTTATGCACCCAATTTACCATATAGTACACATGAGTATCGCTCTCATTCACGCATCATTTTTATTTTGACTCATTTTTTCACTCACAACATTTTCATGACCTGAATTTGTCGTTCTTTTCCCCTTTTGAAAACAAATATAGAAAGAAATAAATTAAAATTCTTGTTGATAGTTAAAAAAAATAAATTTTATTGTATCCCTGTGTCAAATTTTCCATTTTTAAATAAAATTTTTTTAAAATTTCGGTTATTTTAAAATTACAGAAATCTGAAAAATATAAAGATTTCAAAATTTTTTGATATTTCATTTGTTGTTAAATTTTTAAGTGCTTTAAAATTCATTAAAAAATTATTAAAATTTCTAAAGACAACTTTCTTTAATTTCACATTCATTTAATAAAAAAATTATTAAGAAAGGAAGTCAAAACTGAATTCTTCAAAAATCAAACATCGTCATTTTCTTATTTTTCTCTAATTTCCTACTTTCGATAGAATTTCAAAAATCAAATTAATACGAAATCTTCTTATTTCAAAGTCTTGGCACTTTTTCAAAAAATCGACTAATTTAAATTACATTTTGAGCATTTTGCCGCATTTTTACATCACACATGAATCATTCTCTCAATTTTTACATTTGTGTGAAAAAAGAAAATTACAACATGTTGCATCGTACATTTTTTGTTTCATTTGAAAATAAAATTTATTGAGTTCAACAACATTTGAAAAAAAAGGAAAATTATGAAAGAGTTCAAAATTAAATAAAAAAGATTGTGGGATTAATTTAGGTTAATGAAAGGTGATGAGAGTTGAGAAATATTTTGTTTAGAAGAGTTTCATATTTTGGGGTCATTTTAAGCTTAAATTTGAAAATTTCTTCATAGGTTAATTTTTTTATGAAAAATTTTTACTTTTAATTAATTTTCTTTCTCTCTTTCTGCATAAAATATCAAAAAAAAATTAAAAACATTTTTGAGCCTAATTTTCTCCCTTTACTTCTTTTTTCTTCTCCTTTTAGCCAATAAACACCAAAAACACTCTAAAAAGAACTTTTTAAAAACTTATTCTTGATCGCGCGCTGAAATTTATTCTTAATCAAATTTCATTACATAAAAATTAAAAAAAAAACACACAAACACACACACACACTATTACACGCACACACATACACAATTACACACAGATTTAAAAACACAACAACAAAAAAAATTAAAAAAAAAAATAAATTTAACTTTCTATGTTTATTGTAAAAAAAAATTCTGCGATGGACAAAAAGAAGAAAAAAAATAATTTTTAATTTTAGAGTGATTTTCATATTTATCGCTTAATGTATTTTGTAAAATGGAATTTTTTCATGTACTTCAATTATGTGTCGATTTCCCCGGTTGACCTCAATTGAAAGCTAGAAAAAATTTTTCATTTTTTATTATTCGTAAATTTTTCTGTCAATCGACGTGATCACATTAATGGAAAAAAAATTTTTTGTCTCCTGCCGTGTATTTTACTAATTTTTTCTCACTCTTTGTAAATTTTGTCCATCGACATTATCTTATAATGAAAAAAGAAAAATGAATAAAGTAAAATTCTATGATTGGACAAATAAAAAAGTTCTTTGGAATAAAAATACAACAAATTTCAGTGCAAAAATTTTCACACAGCACACACACAAAAATCACACGGTTTTATAAATAGGGTAATGAATTAAATTAATTTTTAAATTTTTAATGGCTGCTGCATAAAATAAATCATGCAACTAAATTTAATATAGTTGAAAATAAACCAAATTTAAAAATAAATAGAAAATTCTGCTAGCTTTACAAAAAAAATTATTTATGCTTCTTAAAAAATTTAATTCTACTAAATTTCATGGGAATTTCAATTTAAAAGAATTTTTAAGGATGTTAAATAGCACATTTTATTTCTACATTCAGATATTGGTTACTGCATCATTCAAGATTTGATAAAAATTAATTGAAAATTCTTGGGATTGCTCGGGATGACTGAGTATATTCCGTAAAACCATCAAGGTTAAAAATATTTATATAAAAAATTTCTTGAAACAAATATTAAATTCAAATCCAAAATCAATTAAAGTCAAATAGAAAATTTACTTTTATAAAATCGATTTTTTTAAAAAAAGTATTTAAATAAACTCAAAATATTCTTAAAAATTATTTATGCTTTAAATGTTTAACAAAACTTTCTTTACTTACTTACCTTTGTGTTAACTGTTAAATGTAATTAAAAATATTCAAAATTATTCTTTTTCTTACTAACTTTAACTTCACAATAACATTTTATTGTATTTTTAAAACAGAAATTGTTAAAGTAACTGATTACTTTTTAGTTTTATTAAACATTGTCCAAAAACTACAAAGTAATCAGTGACAACTGTAGCCATTACAACTGACTACAGATCAATAATTTAACAACTCTATTTTTAAATTAAAATATAACATTTCTGCTGTTATTCATACAAAAATTTCTTAACTCTGTTTCCGTCTAAAACGTCACAATTTCGATGGGATAAGGAAAGTTCCTCCAGATTGCCCCAAAGTTCCAATTTTTGTTCTCAACTTTGAAGCGTTGAAAAATATTGTTGCAATAAAATAAAAGTTCACAATCAAAAAAATTTAGGCAAAAATATAAAATGAAATAAATCTTGGGGAAATGATTTGACCTTCTCCCATTGATTAGTTGACTTGAAATTAGCTTGAATTTGCTTGATAAAAATTAATTTTTTAATATTTATTTTATTATAAAGAAATTAATAATTTTTGTTTCTATTTCATCAGTGAGGAAGTAGTAAGACGTGAACCAAAACCAATTGCTCAAGCACCTGAAGGTGAAGGATGTCCAAGATGTGGGGGTTATGTCTATATGGCAGAACAGATGCTTGCTCGTGGTCGTGTAAGTATATTAAAATTTTTAATAAATATTTTATAAGAAAATTTAAGAATCAATTAGAACCTGGTTCGCTATAATTTTTCATTTTTGGAATAAAAATTCTAGGAGTATTCCTAGTTACGAAGTCTTTTGCTTGATTCAAAAAGCAGGACATGAACAGAAACTTCTTTGCAAAAAATGAATTTTTATCTAATATTCTCGGCAATTCTATAAGAGAAGAAAACAGAGAATAATTATTCAAAACATTTCAAAGAGCTATAATAATCTGGTGGAAACGTTTTATTAAATTTTTAAAATAAATTTTTAAATTACAAAAGGGTTATCACAGAAGATGCTTCAAATGTGTGACATGTAATAGAACTCTAGATTCAGTCATGCATTGCGATGGTCCTGATCGTAAAATTTATTGCAAAGGTTTGAAAAATTTTAATTTTCGTTTCTAATTTGTCTCGATGTTTTCTAAATTTATTTTTGAATGTTCAATGTTTTACATGTTCAATTTCGGAATATTTTAAGCACTGAAATTTATTTGTTAACTAATTTTGTTATTTCAATGTCATAAATCTTCGAATTTTTCTTTTTAAGTTAAATTTTAAATTTTTATGAAGATACCCAGTCCAAAAAGTTCATGTAAATAAGACTTACCATTATAATTCAAAACTGCAATTCAGTTGTTGAATTCTCATCTATTCTAATTATTAATTCTCTTTACCATTTTAATCGTAGTGATAAAATGTAAATTATTTATGTTCACATTAAAAGAATCATCCATGAATTTTTCTCGGTATACTCTCAAGAATCGTGTCAAAATTATCTAAAATTTTCAAATTTACTAGAATATTTTGAATTTTTTAAAAAAATGCCTAATTTATTTTTCTAACTTATGTTTCTATCATTACTTTAATTTCTATGTAAATAACATCAAAAATTTAATTAGTCATGGCACAGAGAATGTTTCAAGTGTAATGAATGTAATAAACGTTTGGATTCAAGAAACTGCTGTGAAGGCAGTGACAAGAAAGAAATCTATTGCAAGGTCTGTTATCAGAAGAAATGGGGTTTGAAAGGTTATGGTTATGGTCAAGGTGGTGGTGCTTTGCAAAGTGATGATTATGCCAATGGGTAAGTTTTTTTAAAAGTATAAAAACATCTATAAATTTTGAAGTTATTTTTATGTACCATAGAAAATTTGTTTTCATTTTCTGTTGTGACATTTTTTGTCAAATTTTGAAAATTTTGTTTTCACTCTTTTTTGTTGATCGTAAAAAACTGGAAAGAAATCCCAATTTTAAATGTTGACTGTAGTTCAATTTTTTCTCCACAAATTTTATTTTGAGTTTTTACCCAATTCAGGCTGTTATGCCATCAAATTTGGTTCACGTGGCTATGGTCATTCAGGAATTTCATCACTTGGTCTTATGTCTGATGCCAGAGACTTAGAATGGCAATGGTACATAAAAATTTTACTTCCTTCATCATTGCAATTTTTAATTTGATTCCACAAAAAAATAACAAAAAAATTTGTCCTTTACCTTAGTGAAACTCATGCACCAAAAACAACCGTTGTTGACACGGCCACAATTAAGGCACCTGAAGGTCAAGGATGTCCACGTTGTGGAGGTGCAGTGTTTGCTGCCGAATTGGTTTTGGCCAAGGGCCGCGAATGGCATCGTAAATGCTTCAAATGCCGAGATTGCACAAAGACACTTGACTCGATCATTGCATGCGATGGACCTGATAGAGATGTTTACTGTCGCAGTGAGTTGCAAAATCCTTAAAAATCCTTTAGAATTTTTTATAATTTTGATTTTTTTCCTGCCATCTTTTTGATACAAAACTTTTATGTGACATCGTTCAGCTTGCTATGGCAAAAAGTATGTATTAAAGTCATACTCATATGTTTGAAAATTTCTAAATTTTTGTTTTTATTTGTGATTTTAAAAAAGATGGGGTCCACATGGTTATGGATTTGCATGCGGTTCTGGTTTCTTGCAAACTGATGGAACAAGGTAAAGAAAGTTTTTAATAAAATTAATTTCCTAAAATTTCAAAATTTCACAAAAATAAATTTATTTAACCATTCAGTGAGGAAGAACTTTCAGCAGCTCGTCCATTTGTAGCTATTGACACAACAGTAATCAAAGCACCTGAAGGTCAAGGATGTCCTCGTTGTGGTGGTGCAGTATTTGCTGCAGGTGAATAAAATTAAAAAATTAAAAATATTAGTGATTAAAAATTAAACAAATTTGTACAGAGCAAATGCTTGCCAAAGGAACAATGTGGCACAAAAAATGTTTCAACTGCCATGAGTGTCATCGTCCACTTGATTCAGTTCTTGCTTGCGACGGTCCAGATAGAGAAATTCACTGTCGTGGTAAGTAAGAAAATTATGATAATTTTCAATAATTTAAATATTAAAAGTTTTTGTTAATTTTCTACTCATTTAAAACAAAACTTTCTAATTATGAAAAATATCTTCTACAGCTTGTTACGCTAAGCTTTTTGGACCAAAAGGTTTTGGTTATGGCCATACTCCAGTTTTATCAACAAATGGAGAATCTACAATTAACTTGTAAGCATTTAAAATAATTACCATAAAAATTTAGATAATAATGGAAATTTTCATTCTTTTAGTGAAAGTAAGATCACTGGTTCAAAGCCAACTGATGGTTCAGGCTGTCCAAGATGTGGATATGTTGTATATGAGGCAGAAAAAATGATTAGCAAAAATAAGCAATGGCATAAACGATGCTTCAACTGCTCTGACTGCCATAGATCACTTGATTCAACCAACTTGTGCGATGCTCCAAATGGAGAAATTTACTGTCGTAGTGAGTTGAATTTTTTATTTTTTAATTTGTTTATGATATTGAGATGAAAATCGAAATATTTTACAAAACATTTTTCAAATTCTTTTCCGTTTAATTCAATCAAATTTTCCAATTTTCACCAAAATATTTGATAATTTTTAATAGCAAATTCATTGTTATTTTTTTTAATTCAAGAAATTTTGATTTTATTAAAATTTGTGTTTTTTTTATTTTCAGTTTGTTACGGTCGTCTCTTTGGAACACGTGGTGTTGGATTCGGGATGGGCGCTGGTGTTCTCTCAATGATTTAAATCAACAAAATTATTTAAAAAATAAAACTGAATTTAGAGTTTTCATTTTTATTTAAATAATTTACTTTTTGTACAGAAAAAAGTTCATCTTTTATGAACTTTAAGGAATTTACATCACAGCAAAACTTTCCTTAATTTTTCTATTTTATAAAAACGGGAGTAAAATGTTCACTAAACTTGAAAAATTATTTAAAAGTTCATTGAATTTAAAATTTTTGAGTAGTATAAGAAAAGTTGAATGAAAAGTTTAGAGATAGTTAAAAAGATGAATGGAAAAATTCTAGATAGGAATATTTAAAAAAAAAAAAAGATTTATTTCGAAAGATTCAAAAATTTCTTCAGAGTTGAAAAATTTACTTATAAAAAATTAAAATTTTAAAAAACAGAGAATTTAGGTAGGTTGAGGATTGAGTATTAATCTCTAAACAGTCAACTCTTTTTATTATTTTGTAACGATTTTGTTTAATTTTAGAATTTCTATTTTATTTATTATTTATTGTTTAAGGAATTTTAAACAGAGTTATTAAAGTAAATTTCTATTTTGTTTACTTTTTAAATATCATAAGCTTTGTTTTATAAAAAAAGCAAGCCAAGTAGACATTTACTTTAATAACTCTGTGAAATGTTATTTAATGGAAATTTTTGAAATTTTTATATTTTGAATCATTTTGTGTCATTTAAAAATTAAGTAAAAATTTACTTAATTAAATTTAATCAATTCGAATCGAGACTTAAGTAAATGAAAAAAATAAAAAAATTTGATTTCAACAATTTTCATTAAATAACTTATGATAATTTGATTTGATTTGAATATTTTCTTAAAAATTTCAGTTTTTTTTTCAGAATAATTTTTAAAAATATTTAAATCAAAAAAATTATTTTAAAAATCTAATAATTTACATAAAAAATAACCAAAACATATTTAAAAATGAGAATTAAAAAAACTCGAATGGGAAACTATCGCTTTTTCAATAATTAAGAAAAATTTGCGAAAATTTTCCCCAATACAAAATAACTAAATATTTATCAACAATTTTTCATTAATTAAAACTTTGCAATTGTTTTCTTCTGCGAGAAATATTTGAAAAAATCTTTTTGAACGAAAACGTTTTTACAAATTGACAAAAAAATATTTACAAAAAAATTAAAAAAATATTTGTGTGAAAAAAAATTATTAATTTTTGATAGATAAGTTGTGAATGATAAAAAAATTATGAAAAAAAAAACATTTTTTGCTTAAAATGATAACGAAACTAACTTAAGAGAAATTTTGGTTGAAATTTTAAATTTTCAATCTTCAAAGAAGTCAAATTTGAAGAAATTCAAAAAAGTTGAATTTTCAACTTGAAAAAATTCCAAATGATGAAGTATTGAAGTTTTTTGCAGCTCTTCAGTATTTCACTTATGAATTCATTGTGATTTAAAATAATTTTTAAATTTTTTGCATTAAAATTTCTATGAAAGAAATTTTTTGTGACTTTTCTCTATCAGTTCATGTTTTGAGGATGCTTGAGCTGAATTTATTTATTAAATGGCAATTTTTTTGCTGAAATTTGTCACAAAATAAAATTTTCTTTTCATTAATTTTCATGCAAAAAACTTCATTTTTGACTTCTTTGATAAAATTTTACAAAAAGTTGTAAATTCTTTGCTCAATATTTTCCCCAAATTGAACAAAAAAATCTTTAGGAAATTTAAAATTTTATCCAAAATTTCTAAATAATATGGAAAAATGCAAGAAAACTTCTTAACGATCGAAACATGATGAAAATTCTGTTTTTTATATTTACGTTTTATACTTTTTTGTAGTTGCTATGAACGAATGAGACAAAAGTCAAAAATGACTTAAAATGATAAAATTTGTATACAAAAAAACACAGAAAATAAAACTTTTTGCGATAAAAACAAGAAAGAAAGAAGAGTAAAAATAAAGAATTTGAAAGAAAAACTAAAAAAAATTTTGTTTTATTTTTGCAATGGTTGATAAATTTTAGTGTTTTGTGAAATTGATGTTATTAAAACTTTATCAAATGACAATCAATGAATGGCTGTTTATATATTTGATCAACTGTAGTTTTTAGCAGAAGTATACAATGGTAACTTTTTAAAAAGTAATCACAGGTAAAAAGACGCTATAGAATGCTTGAAAATTTATTAGAATAAATTTAGAAATATTTTAAATTTTCTGCAATTTTTGCTTACTGTTGGTAAAAGAAATTGATTACAATTAGTAAAGTAAAAACATTGTCAATCATCAAAAACGAAATTTTTTTTACTATTTTTTAGATCTTGATTTTTATTAATGGTTAAACATTTTTGAAAAATAACTTCAGATTATTGACATAACAGTTCGGTAATTTAAAATATTTCATTAATATTTACCCAAAACTATTCAAACAAAAAAAGTTAATCATGATCATTACTTTGCATATATTTTCAACCTTGACGTTATTAATTTCAAGTCACTAAAATTGTACTTCATCAATGTGCTATTTATTCAGCTGATTGTTTTCATTTCATCTCAAATGTATAAAGAATCGAGCAAAAGTTTGTCATAGTATTATTTTTTTTCACTATATAAGTCACGGAAAACTTTCTTGCAATTATTTGACATTTTTTACATAAGTATGAAGAATTTTCTAAGTTTTTAAATCAATTTTTGTTCAAATCTGTTTCTCACGTCTTATGTAGAAGAAGCAAAATAAAATTAAGTGATCAAGAGAGTAGAAACTCAAAAAAATTGGACATATAATTGGTTAGAAGTTCTATAAAGCACTGCTACTAGCAGTTACAAAATAAGTAAAATGATAAGAGTGAAAAAATACAAAATTTTAGGTCTCTTACTCCTAATAAGCTTCTCAATTATTTTAATAAATTTTTTCATATCAGAATTCATGAACACATCTAGAAGTATTCAAATAATTTTTAAAAATGAACAAGATTTTCATCAATGTGGTCGATTTCCAAAAATTCAAGATTTAAACATCAGTGACATTTATTGGCAAGTGACAAATACAAGCAATGGAACATTTTACCTTTTTAATGCCTATTATGATGATCGTGAAGATTTTGAGAAACTAAATGACATCAGAATTCTTGCATTAGTCAATAGAATTAATCCAATTGTAAAAACATTCTGTCAAATGTGGTTTGAAGACTCAAATCAACCTGAAATAATTGAAGTTTATGAATATAGAATGATTTGGCGTCCGGAATATTGGGATAATAATAATGAAGGTGCAACACCATATTTGATATCATGCAAAATTCCGCATCATCGAATAAATCAAATTCCAAAATTTGTGTCATTAACTGAAGATCGATGTGAATTTGCAAATAATGCAATGGAAGTGAAAAATAAAAGACCTACAAATGGATATAAAAAACATTTTATTGTGAGCGTAAAACAATTGGATTTCGTGAAAGACATTTCAATGCAATTAATTGAATGGCTTGAAATTTTAAAAATTTTAGGAGTTGATAAAGTTGAAATTTTTGTCGTGTATGCACATAAAAATGTGATAAGAACTTTAAAATTTTACAATGATGAAGGATTTGTGAATTTGAAATTTATAAAATTTCCACGTGAATTGCCAAATAATCCGTATAAAAATTATCATCAATACAGACATAATCAATTAATTTGTTATCATGACACATTTTATGAAAATATTAATTTATATGAATTTTATATTCCAATGGATATTGATGAAATTATACTTCCAATAAGAGAAGAAGATAAAACTTGGCAAGATTTATTAAAAAGAACAATTGAAAAATCAAGAAATGATACAATTGATTATGAATGTTACACTGCAATTAATCAATATTTTTTGCTAAAAAACGTCCATGAAAATGAAACAATTAAAGGAATTCCTAAAACAATGAGATTTTTATCAAATATTTATCGTGCAGCAAATAAAACTAGTAAAGGAAGTCATTTAAAAACTTTCATGAGAACTGACAGAGTTATGCTGGTTCACAATCATTTACCAATTAAATGTTTAAAAAATGAATCAAAATTTTGTAAATATTTTTACATCGATGATCAAGATGGATTTTTAGCTCATTATAGAGATGATTGCAATGATCTAGAATGTAAAGAGTCAAAATTAAATCCTGTTAAAGACACAACATTATGGAAATATAAAGAAGAAATTTTGAGAAATTTTAATAAAACTATAGAAAGGTTGAGAAATTATAAGGAAATTTAAATTAATATGTAAAATTTTAGTTGGTATTTACGAATAAAAATAAAGAAAACCAAAAAGAAAATATTTCAAGGTTGAAAAAAAAAAACTATTTTAAAATTGTAGTTTTTAGAATTTGTCAGTGTTCATGAAATTTTTCTTTCAAAATATTGTACACAACAATAAAAATTCTAAATTTATTTGTAGAAATTGACAACAGACGTTTTGGTTGTATTCTCGTTAAAGTGCTATCTTACCACGTTTTATCGCTCTACTGTGAAACTTAGAAAATTGTTCAACTGTTTCAATTATTAATATTAGTCGGTTTACTATATTTTAAAATTATCTGAATGAAAATCTTCTAAATTTTTAATGTTTTAAACATGTAAAGGTCAATTAAAAATTACTATTATCATTTAAGATAAAATTCGATTTTTGTTGATCTTTGATTAAATCTAAGCTAACCAACGATAAAAATTCTTTATTTTTCAGCACATATTTGTATTTTCCTAGACATTTTTTGTAAAGATTAAACTAAATGTGAAAAGATCTATAGACATATGAAAATTTTCAAAAACAAAACACTTGATCTTTGTTGATTAAGCATGATTTTCAAATAGAGTTAAAGATTTTATAATAAAATAAATATTTACAAATAAAAATACATAAATTGAAGTCAGAAAATTTTAAACACATTTATAGTTTTCTCAAATACATAAACAAATTTCCTATTATGAAATTTTGTCTAACTTCAGTAGCTAAAAACACCATCTAGTTTGTTCAGTTGTTAGCAGCTCGACACAAGTTAAAGTTCAGTTTTCATATGTTCTTTAAAATGCTCTATCAAAAACTTTTCAAAGAAGTTGTTTTAATATTTGTTTATGCATTATTTGTGTTTTGTTTATTCAATTTATTGGTTAAACAAAATAAACACAATAGACCGGTTAAAATTTTTTATAAAAAACTTAAAAATATTTCATCTTTTAACTTGATGAACACGAATTTTTCACAATGTGGTCGATTTCCACTTTTAGTTGACTTAAATATCAGTGATATAAATTGGCAAGTGACAAATACAAGCAATGGAACTTTTTATCTTTTTAATGCCTATTACGATGATCGTGAAGGTCTTCAAAATGGAACAGTCATAAGAATTCTGGCTTTAATCAATAAAATTGACCCAATTGTGAAAACATTTTGCCAAATGTGGTTTGAAGATTCACATAAAGCTGATATCAGTGTGGTAATTAATTATGAAATGATTTGGCAACCTTGGTGGGAACTTAACTTAAAAGGAGCTTCAGCTTACTTGATATCATGCAAAATTCCTCAAAATCGTCTCAATCAAGTTCCAAAATTTGTGTCATTAACTGAAGATCGATGTGGATTTGCAAATAATGTCATGGAAGTGAAAAATAAAAAACCTACAAATGGACATAAAAAACATTTTATTGTAAGTGTGAAACAATTGGATTTTATGGAAGATATTTCAATTCAATTAATTGAATGGCTTGAAATTTTAAAAATCTTAGGAGTTGACAAAGTTGAAATTTTCATTGCAAGAGCTCACGTAAATGTTAAAAAAATTCTTAAATTTTATGAAATTACAGGATTTGTTGTAGTAAAGTTTATAAAATTTCCACGTGAATTACCAAATACAATGCAGGAAAGTTGGCATCAATACAGACACAATCAGCTGATTTGCTATCAAGACTCTTTCTATGAAAATTTATACATGTATGAGTATATTGTGCCGCTGGATATCGATGAAATAATACTTCCAGTCAGAAATGAAGATAAAACTTGGAAAGACTTAATGAAACGGGTCATCGAAAACTCAAAAATATTAAACAAAGAACTAGATTGCTTCATTTCAGTTAATCGTTATTTTTTACTTAAAAATATTCATGAAAATGAAACTTATGAAGGAATTCCAAAAAATTTAAGATTTCTTTCAAATATTTATCGTGCTCAAAAAGATTCTCCTGTAAACACACAAATAAAAACTTTTATGCGAACTGATAGAATTCTGATGATCCACAATCATTATCCAATTAATTGTTTTAAAAATGTAACAGGCGATTGTTCGTATTTTATAATTGACACTCAAGACGGATTTTTAGCTCATTATAGAGATGATTGCGATGATCCAGAATGTAAAGAGTCAAAATTAAATCCAGTTAAAGATACAACATTATGGAAATATAAAGAGGAAATTTTGATGAATGTTTATAGAACTATAGAAAATTATAAAACTTTTAGAGAAGTTAAAGTTGAAAATTAAATTTTTAAGTCATGTTTTTAAAAATTTTAATACTTTTAAATTGATGGTTATTAAATAATTTTTATGATTAAAATCAAACTATGTGTACTCTATTAAAATTCCATTAAATTAACAAAAATTTCATCAAATTTTAAAAAAATCCATCAAATTAACAAAACTTTTTTGATAGCCTATCATTGCCTATTAAATTTTTAATTTTCAATGGTTCCTTTGTTTCAGTTATAAAAAAGTTCTCACCGTTTGATAAAAATTTAAAAAACTTTATGTAGTCCACCTCAGCAACATGAATGAACTTAAATCGGCCAAGACAATTTTTATAATAAATTATTTTGCTTTGCAATCAAGAAAATGTTTTTTATGAGCATTACAGACAGTTAAAAAAATAAAAGATAGATTATCATTTTCTATAATATCCAACTTAAATTTCTAACAACAATTATATTAAAGATACATCTGTAACACTATCCTATCGGTTTTAATTTACATTTGTGAAGATAAAAGTAATTTCTCATAAAATATTTATCACCAACCTATATTCCTGCTTAGTCATTGTGTTGAAAAATATTAAAAAGATAGTTAATATGTTGTGACAAACATTCATCAACAACTGAATAAATTTAATAAAAATTGTAAACACTTTTAGTACGAAGATAAGACTGGAGTTAATTAAAAATATCAGAGTTGAATATTTTTTAGATAACTTTTAGATTCAATCAAAGTGAGACACAAGCAAAATTTTCTTTTCACTTCTTGCAAAAATCAAAAGTTTTCCATAAAAAGTTAAAAAAATTGAAAATTTTATAAAATCAAAGGTTTCTTTCGACTCAGTTGAACACCTAAAATAAATCTCAGTTTCTTGCAAAATTTTTTTTAATTTTAAAAATCGAAAAGGTTTTATGCCACGTGTTTACACACGGTGATCTTATGTGATCTTTTTTATCTTTATTGATTTTTGTTGTTCTTTACTTGAACTATTTTCATGTGTTGACGACTGAATTTTATGTCAAAACTTGGTGTTTTAATAAATTAAAAGTTAAAAATCATCAGATTTGGTTGGAAAAATTTTATTCATTGTTATGTTAGTAAATTTTTACAAAAGTTGAATATAATTAAATATGAATTTGCATATTATATAGCTTGCCTATAGAAATATAATTTTTTAGATAAGAAAGTAGTAATAGAAAGCAATATATTTTTAGTTACATTCAAGTGAAGCAGTCGTTGGTTTTAGTTATTCCTAGATACTTTGTTTACAATTCTATATGTGAAAAAATTTAAAAATTAGAAATTTCTTTTTGTTTGCTGAATGTCAATAAAATATCAACTGAAGAAAATCTTGTTAAACCAATTTAATGCAACAATTAATTTTAATAACTTCAGATTTTTGTCTTTTTATTAAATTCTGACAAAAATTTATTGTATTTATCATGAAAATTGTTTAATTTTCTAAAATTTAATTTAATTTTGACAAAACATGTAACACAAAAATAAAAGTAGTTTTTATCTACAATGCAATGTTTTTCTTCATACAAAAATAAGCTTCAAATGCAAAGATAATTTTATGACATTGTTTTTCATTTCTTTTTAACGTTATCAAATTTAGTTAGAATTGTGCGATCACACAATAAAGTTCAACTTTACGCAATGAAATTTATTTCAAAGACAGAAATTTTTATATTTAGTACATTTTTAATTTTGTGCCTTTTTTATCTTCATTATTTAACATCATTATCGATAATTAACATAAATTATATAAATTTCCTTAAACCAAGACATCAAAATATATCACATTGTGGTCGATTTCCTCTTTTAGTTGATTTAAACATCAGTGATACAAATTGGCAAGTGACAAATACAAGCAATGGAACTTTTTATCTTTTCAATGCCTATTATGATGATCGTGAAGGTCTTCAAAATGGAACAGTCATAAGAATTCTGGCTTTAATCAATAAAATTGACCCAATTGTGAAAACTTTCTGTCAAATGTGGTTTGATAATTTGAAAGAACCTGAAATAAGTGAAATTTATGAATATAGAATGCTTTGGCCTAAATATTGGGGAGTAAATGATAAAGGAGCTTCACCATATTTGATATCATGTAAAATACCTCAAAATAGGACAGATCAAGCACCAGAATTTGTGTCATTAACAGAAGATCGTTGTGGATTTGCAAACAATGTCATGGAAGTGAAAAATAAAAGACCTAAAAATGGACATAAAAAACATTTTCTTATTAGTGTAAAAAATGTAGAATTTAATGATGATGTGTCAATGCTATTAATTGAATGGTGTGAAATTTTAAAAATTTTAGGAGTTGACAAAATTGAAATTTTTATTGTCAAAGCTCATCAAAATGTTTTAAAAGTTCTTGAATTTTATCAAACTGAAGAATTTTTAAAAATAAAATTTATAAAATTTCCACATGAATTGCCAAATAGAGCAGATCAAAGTTGGCATCAATGGTCACAAAATGATCTTGTGCCATATCATGATTCGTTTTATGAGAATTTACGTTTATATGAATTTATGGTGCCTATGGATGTTGATGAATTTATAATACCAATTAGAGATGAAGACAGAACATGGCAAGATTTATTGAAGAGAACAATTGAAAAATCAAAATCAAAGAATGAAAATTTTGATGCATTTCCTGCAACAAACCGATATTTTTTATTAAAATCTTCACATCAAAATGAAACTTATGATGGAATTCCTAAGAAATTAAGATTTTTGTCAAATATTTATCGAGCTTTTAAAGCAACACCAAATGGTGGAAATGCAAAGACTTTTATGCGCATGGACAGAATTTTGGCAGTTCACAATCATTTTCCATTTAGCTGTATTGGGCCAGAAAAATGTAAAAGTTTTGATGTGAGCTTAGAAGATGGACATTTGGCACATTATAGAACTGATTGTGACAATCCAGAATGCAAAGAATCAAAATTAAATCCAACTAAAGACACAACATTATGGAAATATAAAGAAGAAATTTTGAAAAATGTCAATGAAACTATTGAAAGAATTAAAAATTTTAGAAAACCGTAAATTTTTAATTAGAAAAGTTAATAAAACTAAAATTTTTTATGAAAATTTAGAATTATTTTTTTCAATTTATGATTTGAATAGTAAAATTTTAAATAGTTATTTCTATCAAAAACAAACTCATTTATAACAAACAAAATCTGTTTTCTTAATCTTTTCTCTTTTCCTTTTACATTAATTCAGTTAGCAACTCTTTAAAAACTTCTCTTTTCCTCACAAATCAATGAACTAATGCTAAAGTGTTCAATTTCTCTCATACACATTCATTGACTGCATCATTTGACACTTTTAACATTGAATTTTCTCCCACGCATAGCAGACGATATGTCTGAGTTGTAAAAGAAAGCAGAAAAGTTTATAAAAACAACTTACAAAGTTGCAACTACTGACATTATCATTGCAATGAACCTGAGTATTTCTCGAGTCATTTGTGATGTTTAAAATTCTTTAAATTTCAATTCTTTCAGAGAAAAAAGAATAAAGTGTGAGAACTGGAATGAGGGGAAGTAAAAGAAAGTTGGAAGGAAGAAATAGAATTGAAAGAGTATAAAATCAGTGCAGACAGCTTGGCGACATAAGAGATTTGTAAGAAAATTTTTAAAGTGAGGAAGTTAGTTGGTTGAAAAGAATAAAAATTCTATCAAAATTTTTGAAGTTAATGAGGAAAATAAAATTTTAAAAATAAAAAATTTCAAGATTTTATAAAAAATCAACATTTTTCATTTGAAGATAAAAAACATTCTTGAAAAATATAAGTAAAAATTTAGTAAAAGAAATTTATTTGTTATAATTTTATTAAATATTCAAAGAAAAATGTTGCTCGATCCAACTGGTGTTTATTAAATTTAAAACATTTAAGAAGTTAAAAATTCTAAAAATGAAAATGTCCAAATTGTGTTTTGTTAATTTAAAAATTTTTTCAATGTGGAAAAATTACATCAAAAACAAATTAGTCAATAATTTTAAAACTAAGATTTTTCCATCCAATAACGATTTTAAAAAATAATTTTTATTTTGTGTAATTATAAAAATCTAAAATTTGAATTCCCAAGAAATGAAAAAATTTTAATTTTAAATTATTGATAAAAATCAAATTCTCTAAAAATCTTTTTATCAAAATTCAAAACAAGATATTTTAATCATAGCAAACCGTTAACAATGTGACCCGAAAAAATTCAAAATTATTTCGCATCAATTTTTTTGCATCTTTATCTCGACCTGAACTTGTTATTTCAATAGAAAGTTTATTTCTTTTTTTCAATCTCATAACATCGTGTTGTCATTTTTAAAAATTATAAATTTAAATTGGTAATTAGAATTAATTTAGTTATCAAATAACATTAAGAAGTTTATCAATATTTAAAAATGCCGAAGAAAAAGACAGGACAACGTAAGAAAGCTGAAAAACAGAAAATGAGACAAAAAGAAATTCGCAATCAGGATAAAAATATTGCTGAATATCCATGTAAGTTATTATAAATTTTTCAATCTTTTTCATAAATTAAATTCTTGTTATTTTTTAGGCAATGCATCAATGGAATGCGACAAATGTGAACGAAAGCAGAAATCTCGTGCCTTTTGTTATTTTTGTCAATCACTCCAGCGACTTCCAATTTGTGCTCAATGCGGCAAAGTCAAGTGCATGATGAAGTCTGGTGATTGTGTTGTCAAGCACACAGTTTTCAGCACGGGATTAGGGATGGTAGGAGCTGTTTGTGACTTTTGTGAAGCATTTGTCTGTCATGGTCGTAAATGTTTAACAACACATGCATGTAGCTGTCCATTAAGAGATGCAGTCTGTATTGAATGCGATCGTGATGTTTATAGTCATGGTGGTCGAATATTTTTGTGCTCATTCTGCAGTGCATTTTTATGCGAAGATGATCAATTTGAACATCAAGCAAGTTGTCAAGTGCTTGAGTCTGAAAATTATAAATGTCAAAGTTGCAATCGTTTGGGACAATATTCATGCTTGAAATGCAAAGGTAAGAATAATTTAAACTTATTAGAAAATTTACTTAAATTATTTTCTTTAGTTTGTTACTGTGAGGATCATGTGAAGCGTAAAGGATTCAAATATGAAAAGAATAAACCAATTCCATGTCCAAAATGTAATTATGAGACTTCACAAACAAAAGATCTTTCAATGTCAACAAGAACATTAAAATATGGTCGACAACAACAAGCACATGATGATGACTATGACGATGATGATTATGAAGGTGGTGACTATAGTTCATATGGTGCAGGTGCTTCAAGCTACAATTATAATGACGATGACGATGACGATGAATCAGATGATGAAGATTATAGCGATGACGATGAGGAAGAAAGCGAAGATGAAAGTGAAAGTGGAGAAGAAAAAGAAAAAGAAGGTGAAGCAAGTTCTAGCAAGAAAAATTAAAGAATTGTAATCGATTAATAAATAGACAAAATTTTTATAAAAGAAAGTTTTTATTAGAAATTTCATTTATTCATAATTTTGAATTCTCAGAAATAAATTTTAATTTTCAGTGTACAATAAATGATTTTTCAATACGGCATATAAAAAACGATATTATTTGTCATTATGTCAGCAAAAACACCTGTTGAAAAAAAATTATTTTTTAAGGTATGAAAAAGGCAATTAATTGATAGATGAATTTTAGTCATATTTTTCATCTGTTGAAATGAAGTCAATCAAATTTTTATATTTTTTGTTAAGTATGAAAAAAATTTAAACCAAAAGATTCTGCAAAAAATATTTTAGTGAATTAAGAATCTTGATAAAAAAGCTTTAATCAATAAATAACAAACATAAAGATATTTCTCTAATTCTCAAAAATAGACAAGTTGAAAATGAGATAGAAATATAGGATAAATACTTGAAATTTGATCGTTGTATAAATTAAAATTAACATTAAAAATTTGATTTTAATTAGGGATTTAAAGTTTATTTAAACAAATTATAATCCAAATTTAGTAACTGTTTCAAATCCAAATAAATCAGAAATCAAAATATTTCAAAGTTAAAGATTAAAAAATTAAAAATGAATTTGTTACATTTTAAGTTTTTAAACTAAATTTTGATTTTCTAGAGTTTTAAATAATATTGCACTTTTATCCGACTCTATATTTGTAATAATGACACATCAAATATTTTTTTATTATAACCTAATTTTTTGTGCAACAAAAGCTGGCATATGATGTATTTGTGAAACATGTATTACTGTCAAATCAAATTTATTCATTGTTTAAAGAAAATTTTCTTTAAAATATTGCTTTCTAAAATATATGCATTGTTATGAAAATTTGCAGAATTTTAACACATAATTCTTAAGGTTTTAAATATTTAATTGATACATAAAATTTAGACACTTTTAGAGTAAAAATAACATTTTGCAAAATTATTTTACTTTAATTCTAGGTCAGATTCTTCTATGCCAGATTTTATTTGACTCCAAACCCAAAAGTAAGTAAAAATTCATCTAAAAATTCCCTTTTGAATTTTTTTTACTTAAATTTTAAATTTAAAATTCTTATTTTTAGTCATACGACATCAATTTCACAATTATTGGGCAAAAGAATGCTTTACTGGTCTTTTTCAATCAAATAAAATCAGCACCAATCAATTTTTCTGCAAAATACCAAATGAAATTTTTGCTTGTGGTTATTCTGAATTAAGTTGTGGCAATAAAACTTATTGCGGTTTACTTCCATGTCAATGGAAATGCTGGTGTACTGAACCTTTTTATAGAAGTTCAAATGGACTCTGTGTTAAGTCTTGTCCTAAAAATAATGGAACAATTTATAAAAGTTTGACTTATTTTTATATGACAAAGAAAACAGAAAAAAGTTGGCAATTTTGGTTAGATCGACAAGCTGAAAGAAAATATCAAAAACAAAATATGAAAGAATGGATGAAATACAGTAATGTTACAGACTATTTTGGAAATTTTGCTCCACCAATATATAAACATAAAATTTTCATAAATTCTTCAAAAGCTGAAAATTTTAAATAAATTGAATTATTAGTCTTATAATTTAAAGATTAAAAATGTTTGAACTATAATAAATAATTATATGATTTTTCTAGAAGAAATGAATTTGTTTCTTGATTTAATTTTAGGTAAAACTTTCAAAATTAAATTTTTTACAGTAATACAAACTACAAAATAATAAAACCTTGCAAATATTAAATTATTAATTTGAATTTAAAAAAAATTAGCAATATTTTTATTATCATTTTTTGCTCAATACTCATCAAGATGTGATTATTTTTGTACATTTGAGTATGAACCAGTTTGTGGATTTTTGAGAACAAAAACGTTCTTGAAATTCAGCAATCAATGTGAAATTAACAAATTTATATGTATGACAACAACTATTTTTAAATTAATTCGAAAAGATCTATGTCCAGAAGATTGTAAGCCAAAATATTTTTAATTAAAAAAATTAAGCTACAAATTTTATTCTTAAGATTTGATTGATCACAAAAGTTTTGTATGAAAATAACTGAATATTTTATTCTTTTAAAATTAAACAAATTTAATTCTAACTAAAATTAAAATTTGAATCGTCACTAAAATTTTTTAATGAATTTAAATTTCAGAAATTCAATTAGGCATTTAACTTTCAGTTCCTTTTTAATTAGAAGTTTTAAAAAAAGTTTCAAAAACTCATTGAAAATAGCGATAAAAAAAAATTTAATTGCCTAGCTATTTAATTTTAATTTTATGACCTTAAAATTTTTTTCTTTAAAAGAAAATTCATGAAGAATAAAAATTTTAGTTTATAAACGAAATTTGAGGAAGGAAGTTAAAAAATTTGAAAATGAAAAACTTTTTATTAATTTTTATTTTTGGCTCATTTGGTAACTTTAAAATTCTTATAGTTTTAAATTTTATATAGAGAAACCAAATTTTCTAGTGTTTTTTTAACGCATTAGCTGCTATTACAACTTCTAAAATTACAACTAGAATGACTATTAAACCGACAACTTCAACAACTGCAAAACTTACAACTAAAACAACTACCAAGTCTAGCACTAAAACAATCACAACAGAACCATGTAATCGAATTTGTCCTCAAGATTGCAGAATTATGTGTTACTATCTTTCATCTGGTAAATGTCATGAATTTTGCAATAGTTGCAGTGCAAATTCCTATGCATGCTCAAATAAAATAACATTAGTTTATTATTATTATGGTAATTGTCCCAAAAATTGTTTGTAGACATATCAACAAATAAATTTTCTTTGTTTAGTTATGAGTTAACTTTAATGTAATTAAATAATGCAAATGTTCATTTCATGGCAATAAAAACAATAAAAAAGTTATTTCAACATATATTTTGAATATTGAAATCTAACAAGACTCAGGAAAAAAGCTTTGATTTAGATCGTGAAATTTTATATAAGAAAAAATTTCCATTCAAATATTTTCCAGTGAAATCTCATGTACTAATAGAAATTTATCGCTCGATTCAGTCTTGAAAATTTTATCTCAAAAAAGTTCAACAAAAATCTTTAAATAAGAAAATGCGAGAATTTTTTTTGTTTCTTAAAAATTTGAAAACTTAAACAACTCTGGTTCAACTTGTTTTGATATCAACATCTTCAACATTTGTTTAAATAAAAATAATTTTTTGTCAGAGAGATTCAAGTGTTTTTTATTCTATAAATTTTATTTGTCATTCAACATTCGAGATAATAAGTTGTGAATTAAAAAGAAAGAAAGAAAAAGATGAAATTTTTATTTTTCATTTCCGCAATTTTCGGTAAATTTTATTTATTTTTTAAAAATAGAAATAATGAGATTTATATAAATTTATTTTTAGTTGCGTTTTTTGTGTCAACAACAGAATCAAGATCGTGCAATAAAATTTGTCCACAATATTGCACTACTATGTGTTTTTACTTCAATAATGGAAAATGCAAACAAATTTGTAATTCTTGTCTTGCTGATGTCTATGCATGTCAAAATCACTTAAAAATTGTCAAATCTGTCAATTCTGCATGTCCAACTTCATGTTTGTAAACTGAAATGAAAAATTTAAAAGCTTTAATAAAAGCTTTAATTTGAAAACTTTTACAAAAATGGAGAGGTGACAATTAATTTCTTGATTTAATGTAGCAATTTTCAAACAATTTTAGTTGATGGTAAAAGAATTCTGCTTTATGAATTAATTTTTCTTCCTGAAATTTAAAAAAGACCTTGCGAAAGTTTAAAATTGCAAATTAATAAAGCCTCATTATTTTTATTTATTTCATTAAATTTATAATCTTATACTGATTTTTTCAAAATTGTTTCTCAAATTTTCAATGACTTCTTTAATGCTGCTTTCAGTTCTAAATACAGATTTGTATTTTCTGTCAAATCTTAAAATTCCATTGCGTGTTTCATTGCTCCAATTCCATAATTCAACTTTTACATCAATAACTTTGCAATCTTCAATTAGTGACACAATAATTTTTACTGAGGTCAAATCTACACCACTCATTGAGCTTCCATCAATAACAACATTTCTTATGCTTGGATTTTCACTTGTTTTTTTGATCACTTTCTCTTTCACAAATTCAGCTGATGAATAAATGACATTTTGCAATGGTTTTACAAGTAGAATTTTTTCATCAATAATTTCATATTGCAATCTTGGTCGTGAAGCTCTGTAAACTGTCATTATCATATCAATAGCAGCGCCAACTAGAATTCCAATATCAAGTCCAAAAAGTAAACTCATAATGAATGTTCCCATGAATGGAATTAAATCAATTTTCTTTGTTCGCCAAATCACTAAAACTTCACCGAAATTCATCATTGTAAACATTGCAGCAATAATGACAGCAGCAAGTGATGCTTTTGGAATAAATTCAAATGTTCTTGTGAGAAGTCCAAGTGACAGAAGGACAACAGCTCCTGTATAAATGCCACCCATTGGAGTCTAAAAAATATTTGAAAACATATCAATTTAAATTTCAAAATTTTTATTAATCTTGAAATTCTCTGAAAAATTTTAAAATTTTCTTCTCAATTTTAATTTTTTGTGCCTAAATCAAAAAACTTAATTTTCCAAGTAGAAAATTTTCAATTTTTCTGTCAAAAAATATCCATAAAAAATACACTCACCTTAACACCACTAGCATTATTAACAGCTGATCTCGTAAATGATCCAGTAATTGGAATTGATCTAACAAAAGCAGAAGTCAAATTGCATAAGCCAAGTGCAATCATTTCTTGTGTAACATCCAATGTTTTGCCTCTTTGGAAAGATTTTGCAATTGCAATAGCTTCAATGACTGAAATTAATGGAATTGTTATAGTTTGAAGTCCCAAAGTGCTAACCATATCAGTAAAACTGTAATCTGTTCCATTATGTGATGTGCTAAATGGTGGCAATGAAAGCGATGGAAAACCAGAAGCAATTTTTCCTGTGATTTCAAATGAATCAATGTCATTAATTGTCAGCAAATATGCAATTAAAATTCCACCAAAAACTGCAATTGCATTTCGTGAAATTGAAAGATAGCGAACAAACATTGATTTTTTGTTCTTCATGCTCCATTGTTTAACAACAACTAATAAAATCAGTGAAATCACACCAAGTAGGGTGTCATTAAGTCTTGTTTCATCAATATATTTAACAAGATTGACCCATGAATCAATAAATTCATTTGTTTTTCCACTTCGTATTCCAAAAAGTCTTCTTAGTTGTCCACTTGCAATGATTACAGTTGCAGCATTCATAAAAGCACAAACAGTTGGCATTGAAAGAAATTGCATGAGAAAACCAAGATTAAAAACACCCAACAATGTGATAACGCAGCCGCTGACGAAAGTTGAAAAAACTGCAAGATCTGCATTGAGTTTTCCAACAACAGTGAATGTCATGATTGATAAAATTGCAGTTGGTCCGATTGTCAATGCTTTTGTGCTACCAAGGAAGAAATAAACAAAACAACCCATAAATCCAGCATAAAGTCCATATTGAGGATCAAGTCCAGCTAAAGCAGCATCTGCAATGCCTTGTGGGATAACTGTAAGTGCAACTGTAAGACCAGCAACAAAATCTGGAACAATGTAGGATGATCTGTATTTTGGAAGCCATCTTAGGACTGGTATGCGACGAAAAAGACCCTCAATGCTGCATAATCGTGATGTTTTACGACGAATAATTGATTTGATGTCTGGGAATTTTTCTCGGTAGTCTTCGTTGTCTAAAAATAGTTTGAGAGAATTTGAAAATTAATAAATAAATTAAAACTTTGAAATTAAGAAAAAAGGTTTTGTTTGTTTCATTTTGGTATTTTAATCCATGGTCAATTTAAATAATAATATTTCCCAAAATTTAGAATTTATGAGACCAAATTGTTCACAGTTTTTAAAAGTCTTTTTAAAAAATTAAAGAAAATTTTACAATTTATCATTAAATACAATACAATTTTATATTGCATCATTCATTTTTATTGCAAACTTCAAACAACACCCGGTCGAGTTTCCCACTGATTACAAAATACAACAAGACTCTTTTTCTAATCTTTCAATTTAGTAACTTGTATGCCACGATAATAAAAGTAATTGAATGTTGTTAATTGCTGTTTAACAAATAAATTACATACATTGAAGTGATAAAATTTGTGAGACATTCACCAGACAAGTACTTGTAAAGCTTTTCTTTTTCTCCTCATATTTATTTGAATCAAATGTTTTCATGATAAGATTTGGTACAAAAAAAGTAAGAAGAAAAATAATTTCTGGTTTTTCTTATCTCAGTCTGAATTTGTTGATGAACTTTTGATGATAAAAAAGTTTTGTCATAAGTGTTTTCTAATGAAATCTTGAAATGATTTGTTGAAGTAGTTTAAGGTTTTACTTGAAATTTCTTTCTTCTCAAATTTAAAATTATTTTAAGAACAGCAAATATATCTAAAAAATATTAAAGGAAATTGCAAAGCATTCAGTCATACACATAAAAAATTGTAATAAACTTTTAAATGACCTTCAAATTTCATTGAATTCTTAAAACGTGCCACACTAAAAAGCTCTGATAAATATCTCAAAAAAACCATTCTTTTATAGCAATCAATAAATTATTCGAGTGTTGTTCTTCAATGTTTTACCTTCAAGAGTTTTTAAATCTGCAATCTAGCGCTGATAATGAGACAAATAAAAATAAATTGGGTAATAAAAAGCCACTTTTATCATTTCTGTCACATTTGGCCACTTGAGATATTTTATTCGCTCTTTATCTTGACGTTAATTATGCGTCATTTGAGTTGACTGAGTTGAGTAAGGGAAGTGAGGAGTAAAGCAGACAGATTATAGTAGAAGGAGTAACAAATGAATGAAGGGAATGTGAATGATGAATGAAAAAATTTTTGAAACTTTGTAGCGTTTATTTACAAATTTTCAATTATTTATGTAAGAAGAAAGAAATTTAAACTTTTTCTGAAATTTACCTTAGAATTTTTGTATTTTGTTTACATTCTTTTTTTACTTCATTTATTTACTTTTAAATTTATTTACTCAAAAGAAACTTTTTTTCAGTTTTATAATTAAATTTGCTTTTTAAAAATTTACTATAATAATTTGATAAATTTATGATTTTGGCAAAACCTTTGAACCAGGGGGTATATATTTTAAATTCCAGTAAGTTCAATGAAATTTTTAAAAGATTCACTAAAGAAATATTATTAATTTATAGAATTTTACTATAATTACAAAATAATGACAAAAACTTTTATTAATTTTCATGTAAATGTTTTAAAAAAAATTAATACTTGTTTTATGAATTTTTTGAACAACTTTTATACAATGTAATCAATGAATTCTTTGATTTATATAAAAATTAAAATTTTTTGCTATGAAAGATCTGATTTTTTTTAGCTTTATTAAGTAAAATTTTCTATTTTTAAAAGCTGCATAATGGGTGATGTAGCCAGTCTGGTTTTTAATTCTAATTATTTCAAAATTCTTAAATTTCTTAAAGTTTTTAAATAACAATATTTATTTCTTTTGGAGAATTCAAAATTAATAAAAGTTTGCTAAACAAACGAAAATTTTTGAATTTTGTTTTTTTTCCACTTCGCTTTGAAATTTTTATAAAAATTGATGTGAAATTTTAATTAAAAGAATAATTTCAGTACAAGCTGAATTGAGAAAAATGATTTTATTGATTCTTTCAATTTTTCAAAATCCTAGACACATTATTTTTAATTCACTCTCTGATCATTATCAATAATATTTTCTTTAAAAAATTTAAAATTTTGTTTATTTTTTGAATGAAATAAAAAAGTATACATTTTTATAAACATGGTAATATCATTGAAAAGAATTATCTTTGATAAAAAATAAAGTGACAAAAATTATTTAATAAATTCTAAACAAAAAATTTCAAATTTCAATATTTGCACATGAACAATGTGATTGTCATTAGAAAACCGGAAAACAAATGTGTTAAGTAAACATTTAGAAACAGTATGATAAAAAAATTTAAACATAGAATATTTTTGTAGATTTTTTTGTGCTCTAAATATTTACAAAATAATTAAGGTTAGAAAATTTTTTTTTTATAAAAAATGCATTGAATTTCGATCGATTTCAATTTTTTTTGGAACTTTTTATGAAGTTAAAAAATCAATTTATTTTTTTATTTATTAAGTAATAATAAAAAGTATTATGAAAAATTCACAACTTACCATCATAATGCTCTAGCTCCAAATTTGTAGCATGTCCATTTGTTCCGTTATTTTCATTAAGAACTGTCATTTTATTATTATTTTGTTCTTCACTTTTCTGTAATTTTTCAAAGTTTTTTTAAACTAATTCCTAATTCATTAACACTTGAATTTCAACTGCGAGAAAAATTCACACTTGTCAAATGTTATAATTTTCTCGTTTCCAACTGTGCGATTCATTGACAGCGAGAGTCAATTTATATGTGTGTACTAATGTCGTATCACTAGATGAGCCATAAACACACTTTTTATCAGTCAACCGGTTAATTTTTATTGCACCTTCTTGAGTAGACTTTTTTTGAGAGAAGCTGAGAGAGAGCGAAAATTTCCAATTCTTTAACTCTTTGTTCTTCTGTTATCTTTTTGTAGATAATTTTTTATTGATGCGAAAAATGCGACTTGAATTGCTCAATATTTTTCATTAAATGACGAGATTGTAAGTATTTTTTTCAATATTTATCATTGTGCGATTTCATCAATGTGATAGAAAAAAGTTAATATTTTTTCTATTCATCTGATGCAATGATGAAATTTACTATAAAGGGAAGGAAATTTAGATTTAAAAAATTATGACAAGAATTTTTATTTTTTATGTTAAAAATAGATTTATTGTTCAAACCAAAATGTTTTTGATAAATTTTTTAAAAATTAAAAGATTTTAAAAATGACCAAATAAGAATGAAATGAATTTAATGAAATAATAAGTTTAAGTTTGAAATGTAAAAATGACAGTGAATGAAATAAAAATTTTAGAACCATCAAAATATTTTCTATTGTTGTACTGTTTAATTCAATAAACTTATTTACATAATTAACAAAATGTTGAGTAACAAATATTTGAGCAAAATTCTACATTTCCAAATAATTTATGAGCTGTCAAAGCAATTTTAATTTCATTAAATATTTTTTTTTGAAGTATTTTCAACATATTTAAAACTTTTTCAAGTATATAAAATTTCTTGCATAAATTTTTAAAAATTCAGTTCAAAAGTTTTATTAGCTTGCAAAACAGCAATTTTTTTCTAACATCAACACAATTACAAAATAAATCAACAATTTTACAATAAATATTTATCGTATAATCAGAAAATTTCTAATGATGCAGCAAATACCAACAAAGAGCTGAGTTTACAATTTCTGTTTACAAAAATGCACTAATTGAACAAATAAAAACAACAAAAAAGCTTATGTGTGGGATAAACCGCTGACTTGGGATTTTTCTGATTTCACTGATTGATTAAATTAAATTCTCAAAATTGTTTTAATTTTTTATAAATGAGTGACAGTTTATAAGGAAGTTGGGGAAGTAAAAATTGATTGATTGATGTGATAAGGAAAAAGCTTTGATAAAAATTAAATTAGATTGGAAGTTTAAAATTTAAAAAATTCACTAAAATTTTAATAAATTTAAAATTATGATTTAAAAAGTTTTCAGTTAGAAACAAATTTAATTTAAATTTTAAATAAATTTTTTAAACAATCATACCTGAAATTATAGTTTCGATATTTTGTGCAAAAACTTTCATCATTCTTGTTTCACTTGATGTTTTACAAACTTTTTTAAAATTTCATTTTTACTTAGTTTTCTTATTTTATATTGCCTAATCAATTTGAACTTTCAAATTTATATAACTAAAAGTTAATCAAACAGTTTTTAATCACAAAAATTCGATTTCTAAATTTTCTTTGATATGATTTTCATTTAGAAAATTATAATTACCAATTTTTGAGCACAGATAAAGTTTCTATAAATTTCTTTAAAAATCTATAAATTCTTTAAATTTCCCTTAAAAAATCTAACAAATTTCAAATCCCTAACAAATTTCTTCCTATAAAAATTCTTTATTAAAATTTTTTACTTCAATTTATCTCAATTTCAAATCAAAACACAAGAAAAATCAGCTGTATCCCTTTTTGTTTTGATTTTTGCAACTTGGTCAAGGCCGCATTGCAATTTTCCTTTCATTCCTGCAAACTTCTTTATCGACTTTTTTCATTTTAACGGTTTTTTCAGCACATTGGTTAAAATTTAGTCATCTCGGTAATTGTTTACAATCGAAGTCAATTTTTTGTTATAATAAAAAGTAATTTTTTAAAAAAAATTAATTTAAAGTCATGAATACTTGCATTTTGTGCTTTAATTTTTTCAATGAATATGAATCAATGCAAATTGATCAATGTTCACATATGTCAGAAAGTGGACCAGATATCTTGAAGCAACATTTCCTTTTGCTGATGTGAGTTTTTTTAAAATTATGTTTTATTAAAGCTTTAATAATTTTAAAAGTTTTTAAAACTTCTATGAATTTTAAATCTTGAAAATTTTCATTTTAATTAAAAAAAATTGTAATAAATTTCAAAGAAATCTAAAACTAAATTTTCTAAATAAATTTTTTAATTTTCCAGAAAATCCTCTCACCACAAACTCTAATCTCAATCTACATCTGTGAATCTTGCTGGATGCAACTTAAAAATTTCCATGAATTTTTCTTACAAGTCACTGCGAATTATCTTAGTTTTAATGATCCAGATAATAAAATTGAAATCAAAGAGGAATATTTAATTGAAGATGATTCCAATCCAGATCCACAGCAACATCAACAACAGCATGTTTGGGATGATGAAGTCACTTACGTTTTAGAAGAAGTCAAAGTTGAAAATATTGATGAATTTGCAAATGCAGATGATGATGAAACTTTAATGCTTTATGATATTGAAATCAAGAGGAAAAAAAGGAAAAGCAAAGAAATTGTTGCTCCAAAAGACCAAAACAAGTTAGTGCACCTGTTGATCCTGAAGATGGTAAAATTTAATAAATATTTCATATTTATAAATTTTTTAAAAATTTTCCTAAATTTTAGATGAAAAGATGAGAAAGTTTGCTGATATGACATGTGATCATTGTACTGAAGTATTTTCCACAATGGCTGATGCAATGGGTCATTATAGAACATTTCATAGAATTCCTGGATATCTAAATTTGTTGGAAAAATTTCAAAAAAAGATGTCGATTGCTGGATCATGTCAATAATGTTCATTTAAATTATACTTTTACTTGTGAGGTAATTAAAGTTTTCAATTTATCTGTACTTAAATGTCAATGGCTATGGTGCAAAAAAAAATACTACTTGATAGTCAACTATTTTAACAGTTAAAAAATGTTGGAAATTGATCTTTAATAGATATCCAAAAATTTAAAAATTGATCAATATAATTCATAGTGAAATCAATCTCCAGTTCTTGTAGTTTAAGTTTACGAAGTCTTTCTTAATAATATTAATTTTTATTTAATCCAATTTTAGTGTGCGGTAAAAGTTTTGGATCTGAAATTTACTTAAAAAGACACAAAATGCAACATGAGGAAATTAAAGATTTTGTAAGTATATTTTTACATTTTTTGGCCGAAAAAAATAACAAAAAACTCAAACAAGTTTAATATTCTTTATCAAATAAAATTTTAAAATATTTTTTAGGAATGCGATCACTGTTGAAAAACTTTCTTCAAAAAATATCAACTTAGAACTCATCTTTTTTCTGTTCATATTTATGAAAATGTTGAGCCATCGTTCAAATGTACTGTAATTGGTTGTGGAAAAGTTTATGTCAATGAAGCTCGTCTTAAACATCACATTAAAATATTCACATTTAGAAACAAAATTAATTTGTGAATATTGCACGAAAACATTCAGTAGAAGAGATGCGCTTGAAGAAACATACAAAATTCACACTAGAAGACCTGAAGATAGATTCAAATGTGACATTTGTGGACATTTATATTGCTGATATTAAAACGTTTAAGAAACATGTGAAAAATCATGCAACTGAAGGACTTGACAACACTTGTCATTATTGTGGAAAGAAATCACCAAATTTGAATGCTTTAAAAAGGCATATTAAATATGTTCATGAGACTGAAGCAACACATCATTGCAAGTAAGTTGTTTGATTTTAAAGAATTCTTTTCATAATGACAATTTACTAGTCAATAATTAATGCCACTCTAATTCATAACTTTAATTTTTATTTTATATTTTAGATATTGTACAAAATCTTTCAAAAGACCAAAAGATTTGAAAGATCATGAGGCAGCAATTCATACACATCAAGATCTCTATGAATGTGGATTTTGTCCTAAAACTTTGTAAGTTTAAAATTTTTAATTTCCTTATCACCAAAGATTCAAATTTTATTTTTATTCTTTACAGCCGTTGTCATTCAAATATGTTGTCACATAGAAAGAAGGACCATCCTGATCAATAT
>CM031382.1:4950954-4984798 GCA_018290095.1 Polypedilum vanderplanki | reverse complement strand
TTATGTAAATAAGTTTATTGAATTAAACAGTACAACAATAGAAATTATGATGGTTTATGAAATTTTTATTTCATTCACTGTCATTTTTACATTTCAAACTTAAAATAATTTTTCATTAAATTTATTAATTTCATTAGTCATTTTTTATCTTTTAATTTTTAAAAAAATTTATCAAAAACATTTTGGTTTGAACTAATAAATCTATTTTTAACATAGAATTGACATTTTTGTCATAATTTTTTTAATCTAAATTTCCTTCCCTTTATAGCAATTTCATCATTGCATCAGATGAATAGAAAAAATATTAACTTTTTTCTATCACATTGATGAAATCGCCAAATGATAAATATTGAAAAAAATACTTACAATCTCGTCATTTAATGAAAAATATTGAGCAATTCAAGTCGCATTTTTCGCATCAATAAAAAATTATCTACAAAAAGATAACAGAAGAACAAAGAGTTAAAGAATTGGAAATTTTCGCTCTCTCTCAGCTTCTCTCAAAAAAAGTCTACTCAAGAAGGGCATAAAATTAACCGGTTGACTGATAAAAAGTGTGTTTATGGCTCATCTAGTGATACGACATTAGTACACACATATAAATTGACTCTCGCTGTCAATGAATCGCACAGTTGGAAACGAGAAAATTATAACATTTGACAAGTGTGAATTTTTCTCGCAGTTGAAATTCAAGTGAAATTCTACATTTCCAAATAATTTATAAGCTGTCAAAGCAATTTTAATTTCATTAAATATTTTTTTTTGAATTATTTTCAACATATTTAGCATTTTTCCAAGTATATAAAATTTCTTGCATAAATTTTTGAAAATTCAGTTCAAAAGTTTTGTTAGCTTGCAAAACAGTAATTTTTTCTAACATCAACACAATTACAAAATAAATCAACAATTTTACAATAAATATTTATCGTATAATCATAAAATTTCTAATGATGCAGCAAATACCAACAAAGAGCTGAGTTTACAATTTCTGTTTACAAAAATGCACTAATTGAACAAATAAAAACAACAAAAAAGATTATGTGTGGGATAAACCGCTGACTTGGAATTTTTCTGATTTCACTGATTGATTTTAATCAAATTCTCAAAATTGTTTTAATTTTTTATAAATGAGTGACAGTTTATAAGGAAGTTGGGGAAGTAAAAATTGATTGATTGATGTGATATGTAAAAGCTTTGATAAAAGTTAAATTAGATTGGAAGTTTAAAATTTAAAAAATTCACTAAACTTTTAATAAATTTAAAATTATGAATTAAAAAGTTTTAAGTTAGAAACAAATTTAATTTAAATTTTAAATAAATTTTTTAAACAATCATACCTGAAAATAGTTTCGATATTTTGTGCAAAAACTTTCATCATTCTTGTTAAAACATTTCACTTGATGTTTTACAAAGTTTGTAAAATTTCATTTTTATCTTCTTAGTTTTCTTATTTTATATTGCCTAATCAATTTGAACTTTCAAATTTATATAACTAAAAGTTAATCAAACAGTTTTTAATCACAACTTTTCGATTGTAAATTTTCTTTGATATGATTTTCATTTAGAAAATTATAATTACAAATTTTTGAGCACAGATAAAATTTCTATAAATTTCTTTAAAAATCTATAAATTCTTTAAATTTCCCTTAAAAAATCTAACTAACTTTCAAAGTCCTTAACAAATTTCTTCCTATAAAAATTCTTTATTAAAATTTTTTACTTCAATTTATCTCAATTTCAAATCAAAACACAAGAAAATCAGCTGTATCCCTTTTTGTTTTGATTTTTGCAACTTGGTCAAGACCGCATTGCAATTTTCCTTTCATTCCTGCAAAACTTCTTTATCGACTTTTTTCATTTTAACGGTTTTTTCAGCACATTGGTTAAAATTTAGTCATCTCGGTAATTGTTTACAATCGAAGTCAATTTTTGTTTATATAAAAAGTAATTTTTTAAAAAAAATTAATTTAAAGTCATGAATACTTGCATTTTGTGCTTTAATTTTTTCAATGAATATGAATCAATGCAAATTGATCAATGTTCACATATGTCAGAAAGTGGACCAGATATCTTGAAGCAACATTTTCCTTTTGCTGATGTGAGTTTTTTTAAAATTATGTTTTATTAAAGCTTTAATAATTTTAAAAGTTTTTAAAACTTCTATGAATTTTAAATCTTGAAAATTTTCATTTTAATTAAAAAAAATTGTAATAAATTTCAAAGAAATCTAAAACTAAATTTTCTAAATAAATTTTTAATTTTTCCAGAAAATCCTCTCACCACAAACTCTAATCTCAATCTACATCTGTGAATCTTGCTGGATGCAACTTAAAAATTTCCATGAATTTTTCTTACAAGTCACTGCGAATTATCTTAGTTTTAATGATCCAGATAATAAAATTGAAATCAAAGAGGAATATTTAATTGAAGATGATTCCAATCCAGATCCACAGCAACATCAACAACAGCATGTTTGGGATGATGAAGTCACTTACGTTTTAGAAGAAGTCAAAGTTGAAAATATTGATGAATTTGCAAATGCAGATGATGATGAAACTTTAATGCTTTATGATATGAAATCAAGAGGAAGAAAAAGGAAAAGCAAAGAAATCGTTGCTCCAAAAAGACCAAAACAAGTTAGTGCACCTGTTGATCCTGAAGATGGTAAAATTTAATAAATATTTCATATTTATAAATTTTTTAAAAATTTTCCTAAATTTTAGATGAAAAGATGAGAAAGTTTGCTGATATGACATGTGATCATTGTACTGAAGTATTTTCCACAATGGCTGATGCAATGGGTCATTATAGAACATTTCATAGAATTCCTGGATATCTAAAATGTTGTGGAAAAATTTTCAAAAAAAGATGTCGATTGCTGGATCATGTCAATAATGTTCATTTAAATTATACTTTTACTTGTGAGGTAATTAAAGTTTTCAATTTACTGTGCTGTACTTAAATGTCAATGGCTATGGTGCAAAAAAAATACTACTTGATAGTCAACTATTTTAACAGTTAAAAAAATGTTGGAAATTGATCTTTAATAGATATCCAAAAATTTAAAAATTGATCAATATAATTCATAGTGAAATCAATCCCAGTTCTTGTAGTTTAAGTTTACGAAGTCTTTTCTTAATAATATTAATTTTTATTTAATCCAATTTTAGGTGTGCGGTAAAAGTTTTGGATCTGAAATTTACTTAAAAAGACACAAAATGCAACATGAGGAAATTAAAGATTTTGTAAGTATATTTTTACATTTTTTGGCCGAAAAAATAACAAAAAACTCAAACAAGTTTAAAATTCTTTATCAAATAAAATTTTAAAATATTTTTTAGGAATGCGATCACTGTGGAAAAACTTTCTTCAAAAAATATCAACTTAGAACTCATCTTTTTTCTGTTCATATTTATGAAAATGTTGAGCCATCGTTCAAATGTACTGTAATTGGTTGTGGAAAAGTTTATGTCAATGAAGCTCGTCTTAAACATCACATTAAATATTCACATTTAGAAACAAAATTAATTTGTGAATATTGCACGAAAACATTCAGTAGAAGAGATGCGCTTGAAGAACATACAAAAATTCACACTAGAAGACCTGAAGATAGATTCAAATGTGACATTTGTGGACATTATATTGCTGATATTAAAACGTTTAAGAAACATGTGAAAAATCATGCAACTGAAGGACTTGACAACACTTGTCATTATTGTGGAAAGAAATCACCAAATTTGAATGCTTTAAAAAGGCATATTAAATATGTTCATGAGACTGAAGCAACACATCATTGCAAGTAAGTTGTTTGATTTTAAAGAATTCTTTCATAATGAAAATTAACTAGTCAATAATTAATGCCACTCTAATTCATAACTTTGATATTTATTTTATATTTTAGATATTGTACAAAATCTTTCAAAAGACCAAAAGATTTGAAAGATCATGAGGCAGCAATTCATACACATCAAGATCTCTATGAATGTGGATTTTGTCCTAAAACTTTGTAAGTTTAAAATTTATTAATTTCCTTATCACCAAAGATTCAAATTTTATTTTTATTCTTTACAGCCGTTGTCATTCAAATATGTTGTCACATAGAAAGAAGGACCATCCTGATCAATATAAAAAACCAGCTTATATGAGAGATGATTTGTAAATTATTTCATTAATTTTTAATTTACTGTTCTTAGTAAAAATTTATTTTCATTATATTGGTTTAATTACTAAAAATAAAATTTCTGCATGTTTAAATTTATGAAAGTAAAATTTGAATAAAGTTAACTTTTTTAAATGAAATAAAAAATCAAAATGTAGTTTCGAATGCATTCATTAATAATTTTTTATTGCTAATTTTTTTAGAGCATAACAAGTTTGTCATAAAATACTCAGAAAATGTCGTCATCTCGGTTTGTTTACTAAAAAAGTTTCAATTTAAAAAAATCTCAAAAATGCAAATAAAATAAATTTAAAATCAAGATTAAAATTATAAAAATCCTCAATTAAATAAAATCAAAATGACAAGTTGTACTTTATGTTTCAATTCTATAAGTGAAGCTGAGTCAATTAAAATTGACGAATGTTTTCAATCACACGAAAATGGATTAGAAATTTTAAGATTGCATTTTTCTTTTGCTGATGTTAGTTTTTAAAAAAAATAAATTTTCATTTTTATTTTCTTTTTTAAATTTTATTTTAAATTTCTAAAGAAAAAATTTTCAATAAAATTTTATTTAAATTTCAGAAAATTCTCACAATTTCTCGCTTGATTTGTCAAATTTGTTGGTCTCAACTTTCATCATTTCACGAATTTTACAATCAAGTTGCATTAAATTATCAAATAACAACCAAAATTCCAGCAATTTATTCAGAAATTCCAACAGTTGCTCTTGAAGATGTGAAAGTAAAAATTGAAAATGATTTTGATGACAATAATGTGATTGATTTTCAAGATTTTAATGATGATGATGAAATCAAGGAAGATTTTGGCACAATTGAATCAATTAAAGTTGAACCTTTAGAAACTACACCAAAACCATCAAAATCAACAAAACCTAATGAACTACAACCACAAAAACCACAAACAGCTCAAATGATAAAAAATGCAGCTGATGATAAAAAGATCAAAGAAACAGTCGATGTACGATGTGATATTTGCAAAATGGAATTTGACACTTTTGCACACACAACAAAGCATTTTAGAAAAGTTCACAAAATTAAAGGATATTTGATTTGCTGTGGTAGAAAATATATGAAGAAAAGTCGACTTACGGAACATTTGAATTCACATTTTAATATCACATTTGCTTGTGACATTTGTGATAAAACTTTTTTCACCAAAACAATTTTAAAGAGGCACAAACTTTTACATCAAGAAATGAAATTATTTGTAAGAAAGATTTTTTTAAATTTTCAAGAAAACCAAAATTTTATTTTTGATTCCAGCAATGTGATAAATGTCCAAAAAGTTTTGCAACCAAATTCCAAGTTAGAAATCATCTTCATAATGTTCATCTCAATGAAAATAAAGAACTCACTTTCATTTGTCCATTGCCAGATTGTGGAAAAGCTTATGTCAATCAAATTCGTGTTGATCATCATATAAAATACACACATTCTGGTGGTGATCAAATTGTCTGTGAAGTTTGTTCGAGGACTTTTGCAAAACGTTGCTATCTTGATGATCATATGAGAATTCATTTAAGATCTAAAGGATTGAAAAATGATAGATATAAATGTCATATTTGTGAACATTTCATCACTGGTGATCGTGAATTTAGAAGACATGTTAAAAATCATGAGACTGAAGCTTGGGATAATATTTGTCCTTATTGTAGTAGAAGTTGCAAAAGCTTAAAGACATTGAAGAAACATATTTATTTCATGCATCGAATGGAAGCTAAACATCAATGCAAGTGAGTTAAAAGCATTCGAAATAATAATCTGAATTAGTTTAAACATTTATGTAAACCCTACTTTTCTTATTTCATACTTTTGAGCATTATATGAATTTTTATCAAAGTATAGAATTGTTCTTGTTTATTTCAAAAATTCAACATTTTGTTTTTACTATATAAATTTCAAAACCAATTTTTTTAAATTTTTTTAGGCATTGCGGAAAATGCTTTAAAAGACCACGAGATTTAAGTGACCACGAATCAATTCATACTCAACAAGAAAATTATACTTGTGATTTTTGTCCTCGAACTTTGTAAGTAAATAAAATTATTGATTTAAATTATTTTTTAAAACATTTGAACATTAGCAAATGATCAAAAAATTAAGGTATGAAAATAAATGCGGTTCGGCTAAAAAAATCGCCCAAGTCACTATAAATCGCTTCGCTTACATACCTTGAAAAAAACAGTTCAAATATTTTAAATAATAATTAAAAAGTTTAAAAATATCGTTTTGACATAATAAGAGTAATGAAACATTATGAATTGTAAATTATAGTCTGTATTTTTGCATCTAGCTCATTAATCAAGGTAGTAGCTGAAATTTATTATCAATACAAAAAATCAATATTTTTGAGTATTTTTGAAGAAAATAAAAAGCTACTACTAAAAAATTAAAATTTCAATATTAATGACATAACTTTCAAAATAATAAATTTTTAATGAATTTGCCGCTTTCTGCGAGTTGATTTTGATTGTCACTTTTTAATAGGTGAATTCGAAATTTAACTTAGTGTATTCGAATTATTACAAAAAGTTTAATTTTTTTACAGTCGATGCCACACAAATATGATGTCACATAGAAGGAAAGAACATCCTGATCTTTATCAACCACCAGTATATATGAGAGAAGATGTATAAAAATATTAAATAATAAGAAATAAAAACTTAATTTTTATTAAATCTAAATTGTGTTTTTGATATAAATTTTATAAACAATAGAGTTTAAATATTTTTTACAATATAGTTTTGCAATATTTTGTCAGAAAATGACTGCTTTGATTAAGAGTAGAACAAAAATATTTGGATGAATTTCTAATTCTACAAGTTAAAGAGCAAAGTGTGTGAATTCTATCAAAAAAGTATCAAATTAACAAAAAAATTATCTAATACAAATTTTTGATACTTTTTTTATAATTTGCATGAAGTAGCTTGGAAAATAAAATTTTTTCAACGCCTACTTTATGAAAATTATCAAATTTCCCACCCCTTGATAAAAAGTATGATAGTTAAAGCTTTATTCCTACTTATTAATATCCAACAAATTTGTTTTAAATATTTGATGTTTTTTGGTTTTTAAAAATTTTATAAATAACGGAAATCAATTAAATCTTCAATTGTTTTATGATAAAGAATGCTTGTGGCATTACTCTCATAAAATAAAAATAAAATATTTATCTCACAAGAAGCACGATAATGTTTATTGTCTAAAATTTATTTATCAATAAAAAAATAATGATCACTTTGCAAATAATAATTGAATTTCATGGTGCACGTTGTAAGTTTCAAATTAATATCTTCAAACGATAATTTAACAAAAGATTTTTAAGTATAAATGTCAGAAATTTTTTATCCAGAAGTATACTATTTTTTAAAATATCCAAGATGATAAACACATTAATTATATTACTTCTGATTTCAAGTGAGTTTTTTCATTTTAAATATTTTTTAAATGATCTTTCAAATATTTTATTTAGTTGCTGAAATTGTTAAATCACAATCGAATGCATCATGTGAAGTTTTTTATAAATACAAATGTGGTAAGAAATTGACTCAAAATTAACACACATTTTAATTGAGAAAATGCCGATAACACTTTAAAATTTTTGTTTCATTTTATAAATTTTTAAGCCAATAAATATTATCACTACAATCTCGACAACGAACCAGTAGAATATGGAATATCTGCAGGTCAATATGAACCTGGTAAAGAAGCTTATGTTGGAATTGCTGTTTTCGAGCATTTGACTCTTATTGGTAATCGAATTCAACTTGATCCACCAGGATTTTTATATCGGAACAGTTTGGGTTATGGTGAAATTTTCAATGATAGTAAACAAATTTGGTATTTAGCAAACAACAAAGATCATTCTTATGAATGGGTTCCAAGTCAAAATGGAAACTTTGAACCTTTTGCTATTAATTATAATGGTGATGCACCTGCATTTTTTGGTAGAATTAAACGAAATGGAAATGTAATTCTTGGAAATGTTGCACTTTATACCGGCGAGATGTATTATATTGATGAAAATGGAATTAGGCAAACAACTACAAGTGGTTATGAAGTTCTAACATGTAAAAGTTCTAAAAGTGAGTAAATTTATGAACCTTTTTTATAAATCTTTAACAATATTTTCTATCAAAAAAATTTTAGATGAAACTGAAATACCACCTCCATCATTTGATAAGCTTCCTAACTATGACATTGGTTGCAGTAAGTAAAATAGAAAATTTAAAATTTCTTTTACAACTTGACTTCTATATTTTCTATCAGTCAATAACTGGCAACTTTACAAAAATGATGATGCACCAGTGAAATATGGAATTTCAGCAGGAGAATTTGATTGCAATAATACAGCTTACATAGGAAAGGCAACACCATTTTCATTGACTTTTCCAGGTCGAGTTCAAGTCATCAACAACACTGGAATTTACGTTTTAAGTCAAAAGAAGGAAGTTTTAATCAATGACAACACAAGTTTTTATTTAGCAAATAATTTGAATTACACTTATTATTGGGTTGATTTTGAAGGAACTGTTCCACAAAATTCTGTTTTCTCTCGAAGTTCTAATGGATTTTTCTTTGCTGTTACAAGAGTAAAAAGAAATGGATATGTAAGAATCGGATATACAGTTCCACCTTTTGGAACTTTTCCTAATGAAGATGGCACAAATGATGAAAGTGATTCTAATTTTGAAGTTCTTGTTTGTGATCCATGGCCAAAATATCAATGCGGTATGATTGAAAAAGTTTAAAAAATTCTCTAAATAATTTTCTTAATTTTAATTTTACTGTAGCTCAAAATTGGAAGAAATTTGATGTCAATAATACAAATGTAGGAATAAAAGTTGATGGATTTGATGTAAAAAATTTTAATGGCAATAGCTCATTTTATATTGGACGCAGCTGTGATTATGGTTTAGGAAGCATTCAACTCAGTCCACCATCAGCTGCTGGTTTGTATTATGCTGATGATCTTCTTGGAAATTTGGTTTTTGATAATTCAAATAAAACCGAATATTTGGTAAAAAATTCAAGTTATACTTACAAATGGCAACCATCGAGAGATGGCAAAAAAGTTGCAAATGCTCTTGAATTGCACAAAGAAGGTCGAAGACCATTTTATATTGCAAAAACAAGAATCAATGGCAACGTTGTAATTGGCAAAGTTCGTCCTGGTGATGGTTTATTTTTCATTAATCCAACTACTGGCAAACAAGAATCAACTGGCTCTTATGAAGTTCTCACTTGCACATCACCAGATCCTAGCAATGGTGAATATGAAGAGGAAAGTGATGAAGAATGGTTTACTGAACATTGGTGTCCAATAGGAATGAAATGGTGTAATGAAAGAGAAAAATGTATTAAACTTGAAAAACATAAACATTTTTAAAGAGCTGAAAATATCTTGATAATTTTCTAAAATTTTATTTATTGTAATTAAAAAACTTTTTTAAACTTAAATAAAGCAATTCAATTCAGAGTTGTTAGGTACTCGGTGCCAAAAAAATAAATTTTTGGAAGAAAATATTTTATTATTTTTTTAAACTTATTTTTGCTTGTAAACAACGAAAAAGAACAAAGTTTTTAAAAATTCCTAATTTAATTGGGTTCTAGACCCCTAAAATCATACCTATCTTATGTATTTATAATCAAAAATTCAATCATTTTAAAGACATTTCAAGCAATTTTTGAAAATTTTCCATAATTAGTTTCTTAGACCAGTAGCACATGCAATAGGCCATGTACTGATGTGGGAAATCAATTTTTTGTAAAAACTTTGTATGTTTTGAGTGAAAATAATACAAACTAATAATTTAAGACATTAAAATAATTTTTATATAGCTTTTTCGAATTTTTGACCTCAATAAATGCTAAAAAATCACGAAGTAATATCAATAATGTTGCTCTTGTGACCAAAGTTTTAATTTATATATTGCATATTATATATCATTAGAAATGACTTAAAATTACCTTTCTAACAAGCTACCAACTATATTTTTCTGACAAGTTGGTCAAAAGTTACGAATTTTCAAACATTAAAATAGACAAAAAAACAAATGAAAAACAGTTTTTGAGCCAAGAAAAATCGAAAATTTTGAAAAAAATTCTAAAAATATTTTTTCTATGCTATTTTATAATTATAACAACTAAAAAACCACAAAACAGATTTTTTTGATAAATTTTTTTTCGAGTACCGAGTACCTGGTACCTAAAAGGTACCCATTTTTAGGTACCTGGTACCCGAAAGGTACTGGTACCTCAAAGGTACTGGTACCTAAAAGGTACTGGTACCAAAAAATTTGAGGTACCAGTACCTTTTGGGTACCAGTACCTTTTGAGTACATAACAACTCTGATTCAATTTTTGTTAAATAATTTTAAATATTTTTATACATCTTAAATTTTCCAAAGATCTCATTTGTAAATTAAAGCAATGAAAATAATAGAAATAAATAAATTTATTTGAATTTTGAATGATATTTAATATTAATAAATGCTGAAAACATGAAGAACACTAAACTTTAAATTATGAGTAAAATTTTTAAAATATTTTTATTAATCTTCATCTTTCTTTAAATTCACAAAAAAAATATTTTCTCACATCATTTTCAAAATCGTAAAATTGCAAACTCAAACTTCCATCATTACTAACGAGAGCTATACAATGACTATAATCATATATATGAATCCAAAATTCACCACTATCATTATGAAATTGTTTATTTGTAAAATATAAAATGAGCATCGCATCAAAATCATCGTGGATTGTGAATAATTTCATGTTGTGTGAATTGCATATTTCAACTGATGAATGACATGTATGTTGTGAATAAACAAGACATGCTGCTTTTCCTCTCCATTTGTGTATTGATGTACATATTGATGTATTTGCTAAAAAAATAAAAAAATATAAACAATTTTACATTTTAAATTCTTTTACCTTTTTTGACATTAACTTTTGCTTCTGTTGTCATTAAAACAAAAAATACAGCTAAAATTAAATTTTTACAATTCAACTCCATACGATAATTGATGAAAATTTGTCAAAAAATAAAAATTCACGACTGATCTCGCGTAAATTTCACTCACGTGAGTGAGTAAAAAATAAATTGAGTTCTCATTCACGAGTGTAGAAAAAAATATTTTTTGCACTTGACAATCAATTTAAATAAATTTTAATATGATGTAATGATCGTTCACAGATGTTTTAGTTTATTTTTTGCTTATTTGGTTTTAGAAATGAGAAAATATTTTGTTGTGATATTTCATGACATTTTATAAGCAAATTTTAATTAAAATTTATTGAGTTAAAATTGTATCAAAAATTAAGTGAAAATAGAAATCAATTTTTCAAAATACAAAACAATCTAATCAAGTTTGTTTCTATCACGATTTTTTGTTTTTAAAATTCTTAATCTAATGTCTGTAAACTTTTTAATGATAATAAATCATTAAGATTTTATTATTTCCACATAATTTAATGAATCAAACTTTCATATAACAAACTCAATCAATGTAAACGTGATAGTGAGAAATTTTTGCTTTGATACAACACATTGGAAAATAAAAATATTGAGAGAAAATTTTTTAAACTCTCATGAGTTTTTTTGTATTTTGTTTCTGTTTTTCTACATAAACATAATCAGTCTGAGAGAGACTTTTAAGCTAACAACATCACATTTTGCAAGTATTAAAAAAATTTACTCCATCCTATAAAATGCCGGCAATATCAAAAGATTTGCAAGAAGAACGTGAAAAAGTAAATTTTAATATTGAAGAATTTACAAATTGGTTTTATGGTGGCATTGAGAAAGTAGAAAAGAAAAGATCATTAGGTAACAAAGTTCAAGAGTTGTTAATTTGTGCACCTTTTAAAAAATAATTTTTTATATATAGAAAAGCTTCTCTTATCGGATCCAGATTTAAACTTGAGCCTTGATACGAGTTATCTTAGTTATAAAGAACAGTATGAAGAAGCAATAAGAAGAAGCACTATTACTTACAGAAAAGTAATTGATTTGTTGAAAAAAACCGGTGGCAATCAAATTAAAGCAGGGTAAGAAAATTTTTGATAAGTTTCTAATCAATTAACAAAACTAATTTGTATGAATTTTTAGTGCAGTTTTAGAAGTTCTACGATCATGTATGATTGGATGTATTAACAAAGAAGGCGATCCTTTAAGTAAAAATTTCGTTTCTAAAATTTTCTTAATTTTTAAATTGGAACAATTTTTTAGTGCTTCAATTTACAATGTTTTTATTCATGATGTTTAAATTAACAAATGATGAACAAAAGGCTGAATGGCTTCCTAAAGTTCTTAATTGCAATATTCTTGGCACTTATGCACAAACTGAACTTGGTCATGGAACAAATGTTAGAGGCTTGGAAACAACAGCAACCTATGATCCAATAACTAAAGAATTCATCATAAACACACCAAGTTTGTCAGCTTATAAATTTTGGCCAGGTAACATGGGTCATACTGTCAACTATGCAGTTGTTCTTGCACAATTGTATACTAAAGGTCAATGCTATGGAATTCAACCATTTATTGTTCCAATTAGAGACTTAGAGACACATAAACCTCTACCAGGAATCACAGTTGGTGATATAGGAAATAAAATGGGCTACATGACTATGAACAATGGATATCTTGCATTCAACAATGTTCGAATTCCTTTCAAAAATTTGCTTATGAGAAACGCAAAAATGCTTGAAGATGGAACTTTTATTAAACCAAAAATTTCTGTACTTAATTATGGTGCTATGAGTTCAATGAGAAATTCAATTTTAAATGATACTGCAATGATGATGTCACGTGCTGCAACAATTGCTACTCGATATTCTTTAGTCCGCCGACAGAGTCCGATAAATCCAAATGATCCCGAACCAAAAATTATCGAACATAAAACCCAGCAGTATAAAGTTTTTGTGCCATTAGCAAAAGCAATCATTTATAGAATTGTTTCAAGTTATCTTGATGAATTGTTTACCCAAATTCAACAGGAATCAAGTTCAGGAAATTTTGATAGATTGAATGAACTTCATGCATTAAATTGCGGTCTAAAAGCTGTGATGTCTGAAGAAGGAACAAAAGCAATTGAACTTTGCAGACTTGCATGTGGCGGTCATGGTTATTTGAAATCAGCTGGTTTTGATTCTATTTATCGCTTATGTACAGCTGCACAAACTGGTGAAGGTGAAAATACAGTGATGCATTTGCAAACAGCTCGTTATTTAATGAAAACATTCACAAAAGCAAGAAATGGTGAGAAATTAACTGAAGGTGTTGCTTATTTGAGTGAATTTATCAACTTAAATGGTCGACGTTTGATTTTTGATGATTCAATTCGAGGAATTTTGAGGGCAATTCAAACTGCAGCTGCTAGTAAAATTGTAATTGCTTGGAAACACATTGAAGAAAGAAAGAAAAATTTCACAGCAGAAGAAGCAGCCAGTTATACTGGAATTGAATTGACAAGAGCATCAGAACTTCATTGTCACACTTGTTTGCTACAAATTGCAATAGTTGAAATTGAGAAAGCAATCGGAAAAGTTTCACGAGCATTGGGAGAAGTTTTGAGAAATGTTTTGGAACTTTATGCTGTTGATACAATTTTGAAACTTTCTGGTGATGTTTTATTGGTAAAAAATTTCATTTAATTTTGATTTGTTTCTAAACTTTATAATTTTTCACAGTTTGTTAACATGACAGCTGAAGATGTTGAAAAACTTCAAAAACGTTTGGAAAATTCTTTACAATTTTTCAGAAGCACTGCAATTGGCATCGTTGATGGATTTGATTTTTCTGATCAAATTTTGGACTCCACACTTGGTGCATATGATGGAAATGTTTATGAAAATTTATTTGCTGCTACCAAAAAGTCAACATTGAATGACGAAGAAGTCAACAAAAGTTTCCATTTGTATTTGAAGCCATTTATGAAGGCAAATTTGTAATTCATTGCTATTTCAGTATATTGGTGTTGGAAAAATAAAAATAAAAAATTGATAAGATAAGCACACTCAAAATTTTTTTATTCTCTGAGACTGTTGTCAGTATCATTTGAAATTTTGGCAAGTGAAAAGGTCAAAAATGCCTGCAGTTTCAAAACAATTAAGTGATCTTGATGTAGAAAGAACATTTGTAAATTTTAACACTGAAGAATTCACAAATTGGTATTATGGTGGTGCTGAAAAAGTTGCTAAAAAGAGATTTCTAGGTTTGATTTACAAATAATTAATATGTCGATATTTTAAAGTAGAAATATAAAGCAGAAAGTATATTTTAATTTATTGGATTTTAAATAAATAAGTAAAGAACATTTTTGATATTGATTAAATTTTTATGAATTTTTTGGATTAAATAAAACTTATTTATAAAATTCATAAATTCTTTTAGATTATTCAACTATTAAAACTCTAAATCAAAACATTTTTTATGTAAAAAACAAAATCAATTTGAAATAGAAAATTGTTTGTATTTTTTAAAACTAAAATTTTTATGCAGTATCATCTTCTCTTAAGTTACTAATTAATCCTCAAATTTTCTTTAATTGACTTTAGAAAAGTACTTCTTATCTGATGAGAGATTAAAGCTTGAAGTTGATACAAGTTATCTAAGTTATAAAGAGCGATATGAAGAAGCAATGCGAAGGAGTGTTATTGTTTATGAAAACATCAAAAAATTGCATAAGAAAATGAATGGAAATGACAATGACTTTTTGTAAGTTTTTTATGATACTTTTTAATTTTTATTGAGGTTCATACAAATAATTTTGTCTAACACTATTTAAAATATTCTCTATTTTATACATAGTTCAATTTTGGACAATTTAAGAGCAATAACACCATGCATAAATATCGATGGAAATCCCATTAGTAAGCAAATAAAATTAGAATTAATTAATAAAAACTAATTTATTCTAATTCACAGTGCTTCATTATGGAATGTTTCCATTTGCATTTCAAACTCTTGCAAACGAAGAGCAAAGGTCAGAATGGATTCCAAAAATCGTTGACTGTAAGGTATTTGGCACTTACGCACAAACTGAGTTAGGTCATGGAACTTTTGTTAGAGGCTTGGAAACAACAGCAACTTATGATCCAAAAACTAAAGAATTCATCATAAACACACCAAGTTTGTCAGCTTATAAATTCTGGCCAGGAAATTTAGGACATACAGCTAACCATACAGTTGTTTTTGCTCAATTATACATACAAGGTCAATGTCATGGTGTACAACCATTCGTTATGAGAATTCGCGATCAAGAAACTCACAAGCCATTGCCAGGAATAAAAGTTGGTGATATTGGAAATAAACTTGGTTTTGATACTGTAAGTAATGGATATCTAGCATTTGATAATGTCAGAATTCCTCTTAAAAATATGCTTATGGGAAACTCTAAAGTTACACCTGATGGAAAATTTATTAAGCTAAATAATCCTTTGCTGAATTATGGTGTTATGCTCTATACAAGAGTTTGTATTATTTTAGACGCTACATTGCATATTTCTAAAGCAGCAACAATTGCTACTCGCTATTCAATGGTTAGAAGACAAAGTCCAATAAACCCAAATGATCCCGAGCCAAAAATTATCGAACACGTTACACAACAATACAAAATATTTCCTGCAATCGCTAAATCGATAATGTTTAAAATTGTTGCTGATTATTTAGCAGAAAAACGTGTACAAGTCACTGAAGAATTAAAGCGAGGAAATTTAAAAAGTCTTCCAGAATTGCATGCACTTTCGTGCTGTTTAAAAGCTGTTTGCACAAATGAAGCAGTTCAGACTATTGAAACTTGCCGTCTGGCATGTGGTGGACATGGATTTATGAATGCTTCAGGTTTTTACAGTCTTTATAAATTTGCTGTTACAATTCAACATTATGAAGGCGACAATACAATTTTACTTTTACAAACTGCTCGATATTTGATGAAATCTTTTGATAAAGCAACAAAGGCTGAAATTCTTGATGACGGTGTGAAATATTTAAAAATCTTCATCGAACTTAATGAAAAACGACAAAATTTTGAAAATTCTATTTTTGGAATTTTACGAGCATTTCAAATTGCAGCTGCTGGAAAAATTTATTCAGCATGGAAAAATATTGAAGAAAAAAAGAAATTTATGACAGTTGAAGAAGCAACAAATCGAACTGGAATTGAATTGATAAAAGCAGCAAAATTTCATTGTTATGTCAACATTCTTGAAATAACAATGAGATTTATTGAAAAATCAATTGAAAAAGTTTCGCCAGCACTTGGGCTTGTTTTAAAAAATATTTTTGAATTTTATGCAACTGATATGATGCTGAATAATATTGGGGAAATCCTTAAGGTAAAAAAAAATTATTTTTAAGGTGCAAACTCGAGAAACAAATCGAAATTTATTGATGGTTTTTATATAATTTGTTCTTGTATAGAAAATGAATTTTATAATTTTGCTTTATTCAAAAATTTCCTTCTCTTGAAAGTTTTTTTTGAAAAATTTAACAAAATGTCTCTTTTTTCAGTTTGTCAACATAACAAATGATGACATTGAAAAGCTTCAAATGCGAATTGAAGTTTTATTGAAATTCTTGCGAACATCAGCAATTGGCATCGTTGATGGTTTTGACTTTTCAGATCAAAGTTTATCGTCAACAATTGGTGCATATGATGGAAATGTTTATGAAAATATATTTGCTGCTGCCAAGAAATCGCCACTTAATCAAGAAGATGTAAATAAATCATTCAACTTGTATATGAAACCATTTTTACAATCGAAAATGTAAAATAATACAAACGAAATAAAAAAGTTTTCATTGTGGTTGTGGGAATTTTGTAAATATATAAAATCAAAGTATGATAAGAATTTTTTATTGATTCAGTAAGTGAGAGGCAAGTGTCGTGACAACAAGTGTATTACTAAATATTTTTTTACTAAAATGCAGGCAATGTCAAAAGAATTACAAGAAGAACGAAACAAAATTAAATTTAATGTTGAAGAATTTACAAATTGGTTTTATGGTGGACCTGAAAATGTCAAAAGAAAAAATTCTTTAGGTGACAAAGTTCAAATCAATTGAAAATTTTACCAAATCTTATCAGAAATAATTTTTTTATAGAAAATTATTTCTTATCGGATCCAAAGTTGAATTTAAATCTTGATACGAGTTATCTTAGTTATAAAGAACAATATGAAGAAGCAATAAGAAGAAGTTGTATTGTACATGACAAAATGAGAACTCTTTTACTGGACTGTTTTGATGATCAAGATGAATTGCTGTAAAATAATTATTGTGAATTTTCAAATTTTAAACATTAATTTAATTTCTTTCATAGTCATGTACTTCTACATTTTCAAAGTGCTATAGGTCGAATTAATCCTGAAAGTGATCCACTAAGTAAGAATAAAAAATTACTCAAATTCAATTAAAACTTATATAAATTTTCTACAGTTCTTCACTTTACAATGTTTGCATTTACAATGCTTAATTTGACGAATGATGAACAAAAAGCTGAATGGTTACCAAAAGTTTTAAACTGCAGCATAATTGGCACTTACGCACAAACAGAAATGGGCCATGGAACATATTTGAATCGTCTTGAAACAACAGCAACTTATGATCCAAAAACTAAAGAATTTATTTTGAATTCACCAACTTTAACTTCCTATAAATTCTGGCCAGGAAATTTAGGACATACTGCAAATCATGCTATTGTTATGGCTCAATTATATACTCAAGGTCAATGTTATGGAGTTCATCCTTTCATAGTTCAATTAAGAGACCTGGAAACTCATAAATTATTAAATGGTGTAAAGACTGGTGACATTGGAAATAAAGTTGGATTTCAAACAGTTAACAATGGCTATTTATGTCTAAGCAATGTCAGAATTCCACTTAAAAATATGCTAATGAAAAGTTCTAAAGTTCTTGAAGATGGAACTTATGTAAAACCAAAAAGTTCAAAACTTAATTATGGCACAATGATGTTTATAAGAGTAAAATTTGTTACTGCTATGGCGACTTATCTTGCAAAAGCAGCGACAATTGCAACTCGCTATTCAATGGTAAGAAGACAAAGTCCAATAAATCCGAATGATCTCGAACCGAAAATTATCGAACATAAAACACAGCAGTATAAAGTTTTTGTGCCATTAGCAAAAGCAATCATTTATAGAGTTGTTTCAAGTTATCTTTCTAATTTACTATTTGATGTCACAAAAGAATCAAATGAAGGAAATTTGGAGCGTCTTCCTGAGCTTCATGCATTGGCTTGTTGCATAAAAGCAGTCAGTACATATGAAGCTGATAAAGATGTTGAAATGTGCAGACTTGCATGCGGTGGTCATGGTTATTTGAAATCTGCAGGATTTACTGGTATGCAAGGATATATTAAAGCAACTGTAACTGGTGAAGGTGAAAATACAGTGATGCATTTGCAAACAGCTCGTTATTTAATGAAAACATTCACAAAAGCAAGAAATGGTGAGAAATTGACTGAAGGTGTTGCTTATTTGAGTGAATTTATCAACTTAAATGGTCGACGTTTGATTTTTGATGATTCAATTCGAGGAATTTTGAGAGCAATTCAAACTACAGCTGCTGGTAAAATTGCAATGGCTTGGAAACACATTGAAGAAAGAAAGAAAAATTTCACAGCAGAAGAAGCAGCAAGTTATACTGGAATTGAATTGACAAGAGCATCAGAACTTCATTGTCACACTTGTTTGCTACAAATTGCAATAGTTGAAATTGAAAAAGCAATCGGGAAAGTTTCACGAGCATTGGGAGAAATTTTGAGAAATGTTTTGGAACTTTATGCTGTTGATACAATTTTGCGACTTTCTGGTGATGTTTTATTGGTAAAAAAATTTCATTTAATTTAAAAACTTGTTCTAAGATATGTTATTTTTCACAGTTTGTTAACATGACAGCTGAAGATGTTGAAAAACTTCAAAAACGTTTGGAAAATTCTTTACAATTTTTCAGAAGCACTGCAATTGGCATCGTTGATGGATTTGATTTTTCTGATCAAATTTTGGATTCCACACTTGGTGCATATGATGGAAATGTTTATGAAAATTTATTTGCTGCTACCAAAAAGTCAACATTGAATGACGAAGAAGTCAACAAAAGTTTCCATTTGTATTTGAAGCCATTTATGAAGGCAAATTTGTAAATTTACTTCCTTTTATTTTATTTTTTTATATTAGGATTATTCAAAACTAATAAAATTATCTTGTTAGAATTTTATAACAAATTTCACCAAATATCAGAGTCCACGTGTTATTATTATTCGTATTTGTATTATGATACAATTTTCATTCGATTTCTGACCCTACCAGATACTTTTAATTAAAGTTTTTTTAATTCCTCATGAAAGAAACTACCGTGGTTTTTGGGTTATTTTTTTTTGTGACAGAAAAAAAGGATTTGAAAAGAATTTTCTCGCCATATTCTGGAATTTCCTTTTATGATTCTTTTATATCACTTTATTAACAGCTTTGAATTCTAATTTTTTATAACATTTTCTATTTTTAATGCAATAAATTTAAGAAGAAAATTGAAAAATTTTAAAAACACTTAACTGAAAATTTTTTAACATTCCATATTGACCTAAAGTAGCTCAAAATGACTTCATGTTTTCACTAACCCAGCAAATTTTTTTAATACTTGAAATAAGTGTGAAAATTTTTAATTGCGCTCTAAAACATTTTTCAACCGGTATCGAGTTTATCCTGACCCAGTCAAACTGTTAGCCATCGTGAACCTAATAACGTATATTTTACAAAAGTATTCAAAAATTATGTAAATGATTTTGTAATATTCTTTTATGTTTTGACATAATACATTTAAGAAAAAAATTACAAATTATCAAAATTTAAAATTATATGTGTGTGAAAGCTTCAAATATTTTCTCTTTAATAAAGCTTGGGTTCAAAAACTGTAAGTAAAAAATAATAAATTATTTATTGATTATTTGTACTAATTATGAAAATAAAAAAAAATACACGAATTTTGATAAATGGAACAAACTATCCACGTTTCCTCAATTGATCTAAAATTTATCACAGACTTTTTTCTTTATTTTAAGTCACGAATTTCAGTCACAAATAATTAGGTCGGTGTTGACAGTGAAGTGAATAAAAAATATTATAGTATAAAAGAAAATTTTTAAGAAAATTTCTTGTTAGTTTGATGCAGATATTTTAAAGTGAAAGTTGAAATAAAAAATATGGCGAGGATTTTAAGTTATGGATTCATTTTATTTAGATTGATTTTTAGTGAGTTAATAAATAAAAATAAGAAGATAAAGCGTTAAAATTTAATTTTTGTTTAGCGATTAATGCTGGTGGACCAAGTGAACAATCATGTACAGATTTCATTTCGCAATTTAATTCAGCATTTGGAAATGTCAGCTCAATAGTTCAAGATATTTGTGACAGTGCAATATTAAAAATTACTGATTTAGACGCTTCAACTTCATCAGATGTTTTTGAAAAAAGTGCACATGAGATTGCAAGTGATTCAATTGGTGAAATTTATATTCAATTTGATAAAGTTATTGATGCAATTGGAAAATTTATGCCAGGAATATCAACTCATGATATTTTTACATATTTTATTACTGGATCAACTGCAGAATATCCATTAAATTGTTATAATGATTTCCAAAGTATTTTTATTGATTTAGTCAATGAATGTTTTACAAGAGTCAATTCTTATATCAATGATTTATCTGAAACTCATCCACTGTAAAAAAACTCTTAGAATTAATAAATTTTTAACTATTTTTATATAATTTTATTTCATCTAAAAAAATCACAAACTTTTTTGTCATATTTGCTATGATTTTTAATCATAAAGTCTTTTAATATCATTCTTGTACTTTTCTAAAATTTCTTTTCTTTTAATTTTGAAAGCAGCTGTAACAAGTCCACTATCAGGTGTCCATAAGTCTTCACAAAGTGAAATTTTTGTTGGAATTTCAAACTTGTTGAGACCACGACGTTTTCCATAATCAGCAATGCATTTTGTTACTGCTTTTATGACTTCTTTGTTACGACAAAGTTGCTCAAATGACTCTTTAATGCCAATGCTTGCTGCCAAATCACTCAAACCTTTCTCTGATGGTTGAACTAATGCAATGCAATAAGTTTTAGTTGATTCTGCATAAATGCAAATATTTTCAACCACTTGACATGTTTTGAGTTCTGATTCAATTCGACCAAGTGATAAATATTCACCATGTTGCAATTTTACGAGGTCTTTTTTGCGATCTAATTTTAATGTTAAAAAAATAAATAACGGATTAAATTTTCTTTGAAAATATTTTACCAATAATTTTAATGCTTCCATCTTTATGAATCTCAGCAACGTCTCCAGTTTTAAACCATCTTCGACCGTCTTCTTCAAAGAAAGCAGCTTTTGTTTCTTCAGGCATTTTGAAATATCCATCTGTGACATTTTCACCGCCAATAATAAGTTCACCTTGTGGATTTGGTCTATTTGTAACATAATAATTTCCTTCTTCCCAATTTACAAGTCTTACATGACTTGTTGTTGCTGGACAGCCTGATCTTCCTACTGACATATCTTCAGTATCCATTACTGGACCTCCTGCTGTTGTTTCTGTACAACCAAATCCTTGACTATGATGAGAAATTTAAATAATTTATCCCATATGCTAACAAATGAAATTATTTCATTTTCCAACTCACCGCATGTTTACACAAAGGCAAATTCTGATAGTATTATGTGTTTCAGGACTTAATGGTGCACCACCGCTAATCATTGCTCTCATTTTACCACCAATAATAGCAGCAACTTTTTTAAAAACAATTGCATCAACAATTGGTGTACTGTAGCCTTTTTGCATCCATTTATTTTTGTATTTGTAACAGAAACCGAAAAGTGCTCGTCTTATTGCTGGACCACTATTGACTTTGTCTCTAATACCTTTGACAATTCTATCCAGCAATAATGGAACAGATGTCATGACTGTTGGTTTTAAAACTCGAGCATCACCGATGCAGCCTTTCATTATTTTTGGACTTGAATCGATAAGTGTCAAAGGTGTTGAATAACCAATTGGAACACCAGCAAGCATAGCTGAACATTCAGCTAAAAGTTCATAACAATGTGCAAGAGGAAGAAGACCAAGAAAGACGTCATTGGATGTCACATCGAACTATTGAGAAAAATTAATTAAATAAATTTTAAATAAGTATTAATTTTTTGAATCTGGATTAAATTTTATAACTTACGAAGTCAAGGAAACCTTTCATTGTACCCAATAAATTTCCATGAGAAATTAAAACACCCTTGGGAACACCAGTTGATCCTGAAGTGTACATCAAAATTGCCAAATCTTTTTTAGAAGGCGGTGTGTTTTCTGAAATTAAAATTTATACGATGGATTAAAATTAAATGAGATAAGATTAAATCTATGAATTAAATTTTAAATTAATCTTCGTTAGGTTAAACGAAAAGATTAAATATAAAAATAAATCAAAGTATCATGAAAAATAAAATGAAATCTAATAATTCTTACCAATTTTACTCTTTTTTCCCATTTCAACAACTTCCTTATAAGGCAAAACTTTTACACTTTCAAGTCCGTCAATATTTGTTTTATAAAGTTGATCTTCAAAATAAACGATTGTTTTAACTTTTGGCAAATCTTTAATAACATTTTTAAGCTTTGGCAGTAAATCATGTGATGTGACAATAACACTGACTTCAGTTTGATTTATGGCATAAACAATTCCATCTTCACCAAGTGTCGCATAAATTGTTGCAATCCCACAAGCATGCTTGAAAAATCCTTGAGCTGCAATCATCCATTCTGCACGAGTTTCAGCAAAAATTGCAACTCGATCTCGAGGTTGAACTCCCAATTCACGCATTCCTTTGCCAAAACAATCTGCTTCATAATTTGTTTCATTGAAAGTTCTCCAACGATATTCGCCCATTTGATATTTTTTCAACACTTTTCCATCTGATTGTCGCTCTTCTTCTTCACTCAAAATCTCACGTGTTCCCAAACAATTTTTATTTGCATGAGTTTTTGCTACCAAATTAAAAACTTTTTCCAAAGTGTCAGCATTTTCACGAACAACAAGAGCATGTTCAGAACGAATAGGAAGTAGTGATTTGTAAGTAACCTGGTTATTGTCACCACTAATAAGTTCACCCTAGCAATAAAAAAGAAATTCATTGAAGAAAATTTTTAATTGTTTTCATTCATTAAATTAACAATGTGGAATTTTGCTTATCTTATCAATTCTATGGCGTGAGTAGATTGATAATAGAAATCGCGTGATGTATAAAAATTAGTTTATTTCCTTTTAGGTTAAATTTTCAATGCATTGTATGAATTAATGAACTTTTAATTTTTCCAAAAAAATTTTCTATTCTCAAAATGAACCTATTTACCAATTTTTGGCTATCATTTTGCAATTAGCATTATAAGTCATCAAAAAATTACCAAAATATCAACACAATCTTTAAATATTCTAAAAACCAGTTCAATCTAAGTCTGGAACATTTTCAACAATCATGTAACTGTCAAGATAATTATTTCTTTATCATTATCGAGTATTCTCAGTTTCTAACGAACCCTGTAAGCTTTTTAATTGTTTGTATTTTGTCTAGCGCACATTTGTATCATATCACAAAGTCCAAAGGTAAAAATTTTTATTTTATCATCACTGAGTGACATATATTTGTTATAGATGACTAATCAAGTTTTTTATATAGGATTCCAATTTTACAATTGAAAATTGGAATTAAAAGTAAATTTTGATAATTGAATAAGAAAGCTAAGGTTGATGTACTTTGAAAGCTACTTTAAAATAAAGTAAAGTAAAAGAGACATTAATATACAAATTAAATTTCCATAATGAGAGAAAATGAATTAGAAATGACAATTTTTTGCATTCAATACAAACCGTAAAAAATAAATTAATGTCATAAAACTAAGAAATTCCTCAAAAATAAAACGTAGTTTAAACGCTCAGTTTATTGCAAAAATTTAATAAAAACTCAAATAAAGAAAAGGAAGAAAACTTTAAGAAAAAATATTTATTAACAACCAGAAATTAATCAGTATATGTTCCATCATACTAGATTAGAGCGAATTTTTGGCGCAACAGATCAGTGTCTATTAACAAGTGTATATGCGGTAAAAAGTCGAACAAAGTTTTTCTAAGTTATTATTGAAAAAATTCAAAATATACATTTGCAGAATTTCTCAAATTTGCGAAAAAAAAACAGAAGTTTTCCTCTAATATTTATGCGAAATTATGCTTAAAGTTGTTGATTTGTTAAAAATTTTATTGAAAGTAACGGTCATTTGTGCATTCAAAAAATATTTTTACTGAACGCACTCCGCCATATTTGTTTACGTTCAAAAATATTTCATTAGAAATTATTTTCGCAAATTGTCATTCTCAATAACAACTTAGCGTAATATAAAGTAGATTGTGCACGCCTACCCGGAAGTCGCTAACTATTATAGTTTTCGAGATCTCAGCCGCCCAGCCAGCCAGCCAAAGTGAATATAATAGCGATTTTTGTTCCAAAAATTCGCTAAAAAATTTAAGTGAAAATGTTATTTTGATGAAAGCAATACATTCATAAATCTACATCATTCACAATGCTCAATAAAATATTTGATTGCATGCTAAGAAAAATTTTTATTTTTAATACATAAAGCCGAAAATTATCTACAGATTTACTGACAATTTCTACTACACAAAAATATGAAATTTTTATTCCTAAAAACTATAAATTTCCATTGAAATTTAAAGTATTTTTCATAATTTTTACTTACTTTCTTCCTTTCAGACCGCTCTATAACCTTCCATGGTTGCTGTATAATATAATAAAGTGGAAGTGTGACTAAGTCATAAACAAATGTCACTGCACTTAAAATATTATAAACACATGATTCAGTAAAATTTCCTCCCATTGTTGCCTAAAAAAATAAAATTTTTATTGCGTCAATGATAAAATTAAAAATTTAACTAATATTGGGTTTTAAAAATGATTGAAGTGAACAAAATTAATTACGATAAAAAAATATTTTTGTAAAAAATTTCCAGAGATTTGAATTTTATAAATAAGAAAAATCACCTGATGGGGAAAATTAATGCACATAATCTTAATGAAATCGTTAAAGTACTTTTCCTTGTTATCATAAAATTTAATTCAAATGGAATTAGCAGCGAAATTGCATTTTATCAACAAAATCGACCAACTGGTTATCAACAAGTAAGTAAAAATAGAAAAAGTTGCTTTGCTTGATAGCGACGCGCGCTAAAAAGGATTAGAGTATGATAAATGTTATGTCAGAAATTGAAATTTTGTGGGTTATATAATTAAGGTGATATTGGAATAAAATGGAAGTTTCTAGTAAGAATGAATCAATTTATTTTTGTACGAAAAAAATTTTTAGTAAAATTCAATTGGCATAATATTTTATAGACCAATAGGTTTTAAACAAAACATCAATGAGTAAATTTGGTTGAATGCATGCATAGTTATGCTGTTTCCAAGAATTTGCCGATTTTTTGATTGACTTGAAGTTGATGAACTTTTTTAAACGTTATAGTTCTGTAAAGATTTAACCAAATTTGCTCATTAATATCTTGTTTGGAAGCTGTCGGTCAACAAAATATTGTTCAAAATGAATTTAACTAAAAAATTATTTACTTAAAAAGTTAAAGAAAATCATCTAATTCGCCGACGTCAACTAAACTTGCACTTTGATTAAATCAATAATCAATTATGTAGTTTCTAATTTACATTCACTGTATTTTTTAAATCACTTTGTAATTTTTTTATTAAAATTTTATTAGTTTCAAATTGAAGTTCAAGTTCAATGTTCAAATTTCGAATTACTAGTTTAATTTGAATTTATTAAATGAAAGTTTTTATTGATTACTTTTTTAAAGATTTTGTTTTAATTTTAACGCTATGTGTTAAAAATTTTTTTTTAATTATCCAGAAATGAACCAATTTTTTTTCAAAATTCAATTCTTTTTCATTTAATATTTTGTAAAAGATTTAAAACTTTTACCGTTTTAAGTTTGAATTTTTTAGAATTAGTGCTAGTAATTGCCGAGAACTTAAGAAAATATTTAGATCAAATACTTATTTTCTTTAAAAGTTTTTAATAAATTTTTCAGATTTTGAAATTTTTTTTAAAAATTGGAATCTAAAAGTTTTTATAAGAAAAAGTTCAGAATTTAAGCACTAATAGATTCATTTTATTTAAAAATTATTTGGTTAGCCTGAACAAAAAACATTCAATAAATAAATTCATTCATTTTATTTTTCTTATAATTTTATAATCATTTATGTCTTAGATTATTAAAATGTTCCAAACTTACTTAACTTTTCACTTATCAAAAAACCTTCAAACTTCAATGAATAAAAAAGATAATCCCTTCAAAAAAGTTTTTGAAAAATTTATTTCTCTTTTCACTTCACCGATCGAAGAGAGAATGATTAAAATTGAGAAATGTGAGCCAATTTTTAATTGTGCGCTGAAGGTAATTGTGAAAAGATAAAGTAAAAAAAATCTAAAAATGTAGTTGTTATCGATATCTAAGTAAAGTAAATTCTTATCGCAAAATTTTTTTGGATGTCTTTTTATGCTCTGTGAAATTAAATGTTTGTGTAAGTGAATGGGAAAGAATTGAGAATCAATGAAGAAATTTTATCATTAGCAAGAAGCAATGTTATAGAACTTTAATAAAAATATTCAAAATTTATCGAAAAACCAAGAGATGAGATCTTTATAAAATTAACAAAATTTTTATTGACAGTTTCTTCCAGAATTTTTAATCTTCATTGATTATTAGGCCTTGAATTTAAATCTGTTAGAATCTAAATTTATTAATTTTTTGTGTCAATTTAAAAGAAAATTATCAGGAAGCAAATTTCTTTATTTTACTACCACAAAATTTTTTAAATTCTTTTGTGATTTTTATAGACAAAATTCTGCCCTTGAAGAAGCTTTATTATTTTATTTTTATTGCATTTCACTGTCATTGTCAAAACACGTTTTTATAAAGACTATTTTATTGTCGTTTGTATTTAATGATAAATTTCATTAATACAATAATAACTATAATTGATAACAAACACTAACAGAAACTCAAAAATCGATAAGATTAATCAATTTTTATTGCAATTATAAGTTGAAACAAAGACACTCAAAAGAGGATTTTTCTGATAACTCTATCATATCACTAAATAGACTTCTTCAGGTGTGAGATTTTTTTGTAGAGTTTTCAGTTGTGAATTTTACTTTGAAGTGATCAAATGTGAGTTTTTTTTTGTTCCAATATAAAAATATTTTAAAAGTATTTTAAAAATTTAATTAAATTTTATTTCAAATACCTTTGCCAGTTTAAAATTTAAATTTCATAAAAAATATTTTTCATAAAAATAAATTAAAATTGATTGATAAAAAAATTATTTTTATCTTATACAATAAATTCAAAATAATTCTTATTTTTAAATTACAAATTTGTTTTTTGCAAAACATTTTTCAAAAAAATACCAAATTTCCAAAACAAAAGCAAATTTATTGCAAACCTCAAGTACTATTGAACTTTGATTTATCACAAAAAACACTAACAACAAACACCTAAAAATTTTTCTTCTATTTTTAATCCCTTCACAATCGACAATGAAAAAAAACTTGGCAAGTAATCGATAAGACGTGAAAAGCTGTTGAAGTAAATTAAATAAAACTGATTTCAGTTCTCACGCGCGTTCAATGCACAAAATAAATCTCTCAGAAAATGAAAAAAAAAAGTTTTGTTTTTACTCTCTACTCTCTGATTAGACAACGTGTGAGCAAAAATAATTACAAATGTATGTGAAATGAAAGTACAACAATAACACGATTGATTCAGTGAATGAATTTTTACTGATAAGATTTTTGTAGAGTGTAAAACAACTGTCAGCTGTTAAGTTGATTACTTGATTAAATTGAATTGCAATTTTTTGTGTTAATTGTGAGAAAAATATTTGCATTTATTTTTTTAAAATTTGTTTATTTTTTTTTATAAAAGAATTTTAAATATTTTATTTTCTCAACTTTAAAGATTTAATCTTTGCTCTTAATCTAATCTAGATTCATTCCTTTTTTAAATCTTTAGTATAATTACGATCAAGGCCTGAGAACTCTTTGATCCGAGTTTGATTTTTTTGATCCGAGTTTGATTTTTTTTGATCCGAGATCAAACTGGGATCAAAAAAATCAAACTCGGATCAAAAAAATCAAACAGGAATCAAAAAAATCAAACTCGGATCAAAGAGTTCTCAGGCCTTGATTACGATTATAAATTTTATTTTTTCAGTCCATTCAATTTTGCATTTATCATGGGTAATGTCATTGCCTTCTGTTTAAAAATAGTTCTCCATGTTGTCACTTTTATTTATGACATCATAACATTCCCCTTTTATTTCTGTCTTCATAAACCATGGAAAGTAATGACAATATCAAAAAGAGTTAAAGTAAGGATTTAAAATTCAAATTATGCCTATGAAATTAAAAATGTAAAATTTTGTTTTCAGGCAAAATGCATCAGCAGTGACAATAATCAAGTTACTTACAAATCAATTTTGCCAACTCAAGCTACAAGCAAACTTTTAATCCGTGAAAATGTCGACACATTAGAGAAAATGTTTAATTTAGTAACAAAAATCCACGGAAATAAAAATTGTTTAGGAACACGTGAAATTTTGAGTGAAGAAGAAGAGCGACAATCAGATGGAAAAGTGTTGAAAAAATATCAAATGGGCGAATATCGATGGAGAACTTTCAATGAAACAAATTATGAAGCTGATTGTTTTGGCAAAGGAATGCGTGAATTGGGAGTTCAACCTCGAGATCGAGTTGCAATTTTTGCTGAAACTCGTGCAGAATGGATGATTGCAGCTCAAGGATTTTTCAAGCATGCTTGTGGAATCGCAACAATTTATGCGACACTTGGTGAAGATGGAATTGTTTATGCCATAAATCAAACTGAAGTCAGTGTCATTGTCACATCACACGATCTTCTGTCAAAGCTTAAAAATGTTATTAAAGATTTGCCAAAAGTTAAAACAATTGTTTATTTTGAAGATCAACTTTATAAAACAAATATTGACGGACTTGAAAGTGTAAATGTTTTACCTTATAAGGAAGTTGTTGAAATGGGAAAAAAGAGTGGAATTGGTAAAATAAGAATAATTATCTTTTTTTATTAATTTATTAGAAAGAATTAGATTTTATTAAAACATTGAATTAAAATATAAATCTTTCACAGAAAATACACCACCAAATAAATCTGATTTGGCAATTTTAATGTACACGAGTGGTAAAAAAATTAAAAGTTAAAGTAAATTAGATTTTCTTGAAGTTTTAAAAAATAATTCAAGGTTCAACTGGAAATCCTAAAGGAGTAATGTTGACACATAACAATCTTTTATCAACAATGAAAGGTTTTCTTGATTCTGTAAGATTTTATTTTAATCAACTTAAAGTTTTAAAAGTTTGTGAAGATAGATTTAATTTTCTAATCCTAAGACTAAAATTTAAATATCAATTTTTAAAACCAATCGCTTAAATACAAATTTAAATTCTAAAATTTCTTATTTTTTTTTTAAAAGATTGAAACAAAACCAACTGATGTAATGCTTGGTTTTCTTCCACTTGCACATTCTTTTGAGCTTCTGGCTGAATGTTCAGCTATGCTTGCTGGCGTTCCAATTGGTTATTCAACACCTTTAACACTTATCGATTCAAGTCCAAAGATTAAAAAAGGCTGCGTTGGTGATGCAAAAGTTTTAAAACCAACAGCAATGGCGATTGTTCCATTAATTCTTGATAGAATTGTCAAAGGCATAAATGATCGTGTAAATAATGGAAGTCCAATACAGAAAACTGTTTTTAATTTCGCTTATAATTATAAAAGAAAATGGCACAGAAGAGGCTACAAAACACCAATAACTGATAGAATTGTATTTAAGAAAATTGGTGAACTGATGGGAGGAAAAATGAGAGCAATGATAAGTGGTGGTGCACCATTGAGTCCTGAAACTCATGAAAAAGTTCGACTTTGTTTATGCATTGTTATGGCACAAGGTTATGGATTAACTGAGACTTCAGCTGGTGGAACTGTCATGGAAGAAACTGGTAATTGATTACACTGCCATTTAAATTAAATCTTTTCTCTTTAAATCCAAAGGTTGAAATTAAATCATAGTGATTTATAACGTGCATTAAAATAATTTAATCCTCGTATTATTTAAATCGTAACATTTTTAATCCCGCTTTTAAGTTAAATTTCGATTATCCGTCTTGATTAAAAACAAATCTTTGATTTAATTCGTACATTTAAAATTAATCTAAAGGAAAATAATCTGCAGTTTTAAATTAATCGAACCTTAATTAAGATTAAATTTAGAATTATGCTATGTTTACCCTTAATCACAAAATTAAAGTTACTCAATTTTAGTCTGAACTTTTTATTAAAAAATTGTTTTACATTTTTAATAATTTTATTATTAATGCTTTCAAAAATATAAATTTAATATTTTATTTCTCTTTTAAATTTCTTAGATATAACAACAGGTCGATCGGGTGCAGCATGTACAGTGTGTTTAGTTCGACTTGTAAACTGGGAAGAAGGAAATTATTTTGTCACGAACAAACCATATCCACAAGGTGAAGTCATTTTAGGTGGCGAGAACGTTGCTGAAGGATATTTCAAAATGCCTGAAGAAACTGCTGAAAACTTTTTCGTTGAAGACGGAATTAGATGGTTCCGAACTGGAGATATTGCTGAGATTCATAAAGATGGAAGCATTAAAATTATTGGTAAAATTTTTCCAAAAAAACTTTAGTCAATTTACTAATATTTTTCTAACATTAAAATTAGATCGCAAAAAAGACCTCGTAAAATTGCAACATGGTGAATATTTATCACTTGGTCGAATTGAATCAGAACTCAAAACATGTCAAGTGGTTGAAAATATTTGCATTTATGCAGAATCAACTAAAACTTATTGCATTGCATTAGTTCAACCATCAGAGAAAGGTTTGAGTGATTTAGCAGCAAGCATTGGCATTAAAGAGTCATTTGAGCAACTTTGTCGTAATAAAGAAGTCATAAAAGCAGCAACAAAATGCATTGCTGATTATGGAAAACGTCGTGGTCTCAACAAGTTTGAAATTCCAACAAAAATTTCACTTTGTGAAGACTTATGGACACCTGATAGTGGACTTGTTACAGCTGCTTTCAAAATTAAAAGAAAGGAAGTTCAAAACAAATATAAAGACGTTATTGCACAAATTTATACTTAAATATTAAAATTAGGTATTTGGTTCATTGATCGTAAAATTTTACAACTTTTTTGTTTAATTTTTATGGCTTGTTTTGAAAATAAATTTCTGTCGTTTTTTCTAATAACTAAAATTTTAAATTCAAGCGGATCTTTTATATTTTACCATGGAGAGAAAGAACTTCCATTTTAAGAGCGTTAGGATGCTAAAAAATCTTCAACGCATTTTAGCGCACAAAAAAGCAATTTAAAGTTTAAACGGGAGTTCTTTCTCTTTGTATTTTACTTAACCTTGGGTGAATTTTAGATGAATATTTAAGAGATTTCTTATTTCAGCAAGGATCCAAATATTTATTCAGTCACACAGACAAAGTGATATAAGTAATTTTTTCTTTAAAAAAAACAAAATACATTAAAAATAAAATTCACGAAAAATGTTTGAAGTTTGAAATGAAAAAATTATAAAATTATTCATGCAAATAATGACTCTTTTTTATTAGTTTATTGATATGATAACAAAAACAAATAAAAACATCATTTTAATGATGATATTTTCTCTTTTTCTTGGGATTACATTGATGACAATCTTGTTGATTTTGAATTTGAATATATTCATCAGGAATTCCACACTGTTTAAATTTATCAAGTATTGCTTCGCTAATGTCACATGGTGGTTCTTGAAATCGTGAAATTGCATGTCCTCCAACTAAAAAAATCAAAAAAATTAATTTTAAAACCCAAAAAATTTTATTTAACTTACTTCCACTACCAAGTTTTGACAAAAATCCACATTCATTGCAAGTCATTAGAATCATATAATCAAATGTTTGAGCAACAACTGTATATTTTACAGGAACTTGTACTAAAAATTAAAAGAAATTAGAAAATAAATAATTTTTGTTTAAAGATAAAATGAATAAATCACAGAATTTTTAATCAACTGAAATGTAGTGAGTTGCGATTGGCAATAGTTAAGAAAGATAATTTTGAGAACTTAGCAATAATTTCTGAATTTTTAACAATTCTGATTCCAAATATTAAAATTATTAAACTTTCTACTTACATTCAGTAAAATTAGTTCCAAGACTTCCATCAGTATCAATAAAAAATTCTGCAGTTGTTTTTCGTAAAACATCTGTGCTGTTTAGAATAATAAAAAAAATTCATAAAAATTGTAAAAATAAAAAAAGTTTCTTACCTAATGCTCCATTCATTTTTTACTGTACCAATTACATTATTAGGTTTGCTAGTAAAATTATAATAACTGCATTTTTGTCCTTCAGCAAAATAAAATGGAATGTTGGCATAGAAAAAATAAAGTCCATTCAACTAAAAACTTGAAAATTTTATTTATTTTTTTAGAAAATAAAACTTCTGCTTACAAAATCTTTGTTAACTTTCAAACCAGGTGTTGTGCAGTTTTTAAAATCAGGACATTTTTGTCCATCTTTTAAAGGTATTGTTTTTGAAGATACTTTAAGTATAAAATAAAAAAATAAAATTTTTACTATTAGTTTCATTTTAAGGATGAAATTTGTGACTAAATGAAATTTTTTTAAAACATTTATTTTTATACAAAATGCAATCGTGTTTTTTAACCTTGAATTTGAAATTAACGATCAATAAAAAAATTCACGAATAGTTGAAGTTTTTTTTATAAATTTTAGCTATATTATTTTATTATGAAAATTTTTCGAGGCTACAGAACTCTGTCAGAACTGTTTAACTGTTGGAATATAACAATAACGGTCATTTAGATATTTGAATATTCTCATCGGAGCTCCGCTCCTAATACTTATTGTAAAGTTAGTTCTTTTCCGACTTTCAAAGTGTTCAGACGTAAAATAAAGTTTACTAGTTATTTTTATTAAATCTCTTCGGAGCGACTTTCATTCGCACAAAATTAAGTTTATAACATTAACTTTATAGATTAATAAGTAAGCAACTGTAAGCGCAAATTTAAATAATAGCATTTTTGGCTTTTCTGATGTTACTATGTTTTCAGATATAAAAATCAAATATGAAAGAACTGTTTGCAATTCTTTATTACATTAACTAAAAAAGATACAATTAAAAAAACTTTAAAAACCAACGTTTTTCCTGCCAACTAAAAAGAATAAAATAATTTTTTCAGGCCACTCTCAGAGTTTTCTTGTGAATTGACAAGCAAATGGTGACAGATTCTATAACTATTATGATGGACCCAAAACGAAAAACGTTGGCGCATATTACATTACATTTGAAATTTATAATATGCTTAATATATGTACTTGTATTATGATTTTCATACATTATGTTATAGGAAATCTAATTGAATTA
>CM031382.1:4900721-4950455 GCA_018290095.1 Polypedilum vanderplanki | reverse complement strand
TTTGAAAAAAGTGTAAACATTATTACTGAGAAAAAGTTGTTTATCATTTCTAATAGCTTTTTCATATCATTTCAAGTGCCTATAAAGATAAGAATTTTGAACATTGATTAAAATTTGTTTCTTTGATTTCAGTTCTAAAAAAGTCTTCATAACATAAAAATGAAAACTTCATTTTGGTTAATTTCATTTATTGCATTCGAAGCTTTAAAAATTACAAATTTTTTTACAATCAATTGTCATTTCAAGATGAGTGCTTATATTTATGGAATAGGATCATTTTACAGCTGTTTGGCAACAAATATTCCTGAATCGTCAGGTAGTTATGTCACAGAAGTAACTGGAGAGCATATAGAAGGAAGAGATAATAATTATGTGAAACTTATTGAAATCTATGGCAATAAAACTTTGCCACTTTTTCCAAAAAATTTCACACGTTTCTTTCCCTTCATTATTGGTATTGGTTTAACAGACACATTGTTAAAGACACTTTATGGTGATGAATTAAATGAAAGAACAGCCGAACAGCCGAACAGCCGAACAAAGTGAAATTATAAGCTGCATTGTTGTTCCAAAAATGCGCTAAAAACTCCTAATGTAAGAGTTATGTCGTTTTATAATAATAAAATTACACTTGTGGGTAAAAATTTATTTAAACCATTGAATGTATCACAAATTACGTTCCTTGAATTTTATCAAATTCATTGTGCAAGTAGTACAGCATACAGTTCTTCATATAATGCAATATCTAACCTTATTGATAGCATTTTGAGTAATTGTGGATATGACGATGAATTATGGATAACAACACCTACAACAACAACCGTAAAAACAACAACTGAAAGGTCATATTGTTTACATTATGATAGATAATTAAAAAAAGTTGTAAAAAAATGTAAACTTAATGATTAAAAACTCAATTGACAACTTTTTAAAAAAAACAAATGTAGAATATTTCAAAAAATAAACGGAATAGGAAGCTCTTTTGATAAAAAAATTTAGATCTTTTATTTTCAAACGAAAATGTGACCAAAGAAGATGTAAAAAATTTCTTCTTTCTATTTGAACATTAAAATATTCACAAAAAAATAGCTCAAAGTAGAAAGTGTTTCATCTTCATTTGAGATTGTGAAGTTGAACTGTAAAGTTATTTGTTATGTTAACATTTTTAATTTTATTAATTTTTTTATTTTGCCTAAATTTAAGTTCTGTGAAAACTACTGATTGGGCTAAATATGAAAGTACTGTGTCATTCAAAGTGTTTACTGCAAGGTTGGCAAATAAATTTTTTAATTAATTTCATAATAATAACTGAAAATTTTAAAATTTTTTGTTAAGCATGATTTTGTTTTTAAAAGTTTTTATATTTAAATTTGGTCAAGAATTTTTTAATTAATTAAACTCTTCAAAGAATTACCAAAATTTAAAAAAAAATTCATCTCATCTTCTTAACTTTGCTACTTTTACAGCAACTTTCCTAACGGTACAATATCTCAAATGAATGACACAATGACAACACATGGTTGTGATCCAGGTAATTTATCATTGAAAAATATTTTTAGTGAAGCATTTTATTTTTATTTATTTCTGCCTCATAAACTATCATCGTATTCTATACATTTTAGATGGCAACGCAACTTTTATAGTTCACGGTTGGATTGAATCAATTGAAAAATCTTGGGCTATGCCAATGATTGCAGCTTTTCTGAAAACAAATGGCAATTGCGTATTTTTTATGGATTATTGGCATTATGCTATGCATTGGTACATTTTTCTACTACCGAATTTTGAATCACTTTCTGATTTGTTGATGAAAAAAGTTAATGTCATTGCAAATCCACAAAAGACAACATTTTTTGGCTTTAGCTTTGGTGCAAGAATAGTTATCAGTGCTGGTGTAAAAATTGCTAGAAATGGAACGAAAGTAGCAAAAATTTATGCCTGTGATCCAGCTGGTCCAGGATTTGGACATTTTGGAATTGATCAATCGACTGCGGCTGATTTTGTTCAATGTGTTCATACAAGCAATACTTATGGAACTGGTTGGTATGATTGTAGCCAAAATTGGAGGATGGGTGTTTGTGGACATTCACAGCCCGGCGCTAGACCTTTTCCTTATGGATCTCATGGGTTATGTGAGTTTTTTAACTGTTTTAAGTTTGATGCAGACTCTTTATTTTAAATTACAGTTTTAAATCAAATTTTTTTATTTTTTAGGCCCATACATATTTTTATCATCATTTGAGAATGATTTCAAGCAAGATAATTATTACAACTGTACTAGTGATCGATTAGCTAAAGATTTGCCAGATAATCTTATAATGGGTCCAATGGAAACAAGAACTGAGTAAAAATTTAACTAATATTTTTTTCTATAAGCTTAAAAATTCTTTTTCTAGATATCGTGGAGATATTTTTGCTCCAACAGCTGTAAATCCGCCATTTAATGTAATTAATCGAGTTATTAATAACCAACGCATCAAACCACCATCTGGAGAAGATGTTGATGATTTTTCAGACTTACTTGATGATAAGTCATTCAATGATGAAAAATTAGAAGAAAATTATGTCGATATTTTAGAATATAATGAAAAATTTTAAAATATATTTAAATTATTTCTTTTAATCAAATAATTTTATTGTATTGAATTTACAAAGAAATATTTGAAATGAAAATGAAAGTTATAATCAGTTATAAAAAAAAGTTAATACACAGTGAGAAATTTTGTCAGTAATTGGAATTAGAATTTTTGGAATACCAATGAAGCTTATTGTTACACTTTCACCGACTGTTCAGAGCTCATGGCTATGATTTTGACAACAACAATACCTAGAGACTTCCAATTTACTGTGTTTGATTTGCGCTATCGAGTTATTGAGGACAATCTTTATAAAAATGTTATTACTTATTGCAGTAATTGTTAAACTAATTTTTCAAGAGGTGTGAACTCTATCAAACAATCAAGTAACTAACAAAACAATCCAAAATATCAAAAAATTAACAAAAGATCACGCCTCTTGTTTTTTTAAAAACAATTTTTTTCATTCATAAGGAAATAATTTAAAAAATTTCATTAAGATCAACATGTGGTCATTTTATTAAGTTTTTAAAATCACGATCACTTTTGTGGAAAAATAATAAAAATTTTATATTACCACGATTCAAAATTTTTATTTATTTTCTGTTATAAAAACGGTAACCAAAAAACAAAACTTTAAATAAAAATTATTAATTTTTTAAGATGAAGAACTACAAGTGGCTTGTGAAAATTTTTGCTTCTATTTTTTGTAAGTTTAATAAAAATATATTTAATAAAATTCATTAAAACTAAAAATATATTAATTAGTTTTCAGCATCATAAAAGCTCAATCAAATTCAAACTGTGAAAATATTTTCAAATATGAATGTGGTAAGTTATAAAAAAAATAAAAAATGTTTAACAATAAAATTAAAGCTTAAGACTTTATATTCAAAAAGATCTCATGAAAAACAATACTAGACCCTACTAGGCATAAATATTTCTAATCTACAATAACTTCTAAAAATAAACTTGATATAAATTTAATTTTCAATAACTTTAAATTTATAAAACCCTTTTGAAATTTTAATCAAAATCTTTTTTCAAATTAGGAAACAAATTTTATCGCTACAACCTTGATAATGAGCCAGCTGATTATGGATTAACTTATGGACAATATGAACCAGGCAAAGAAGCTTATGTTGGTCTCAGCATCATTCAAAATCTGGCCTATCAAATCAACCGTTTGACACTTGATCCACCTGGTGTTTTGCTCTACAATGTCGCTGGTCCATCAACTTTTTCAAATGACACAAATAAAATTTGGTATTTAGTAAATGATCGACATCACGATTATACTTGGGTTGATTCACAAAATGGAGAAATTCCACCTTTTGCAATTGAAGTAGGAAAAGATCGAAGTGGATTTTCACTTTTAATTGGTCGAATTGTGAGACCAAATGGACTTGTATTATTGGGTGGTGTTGTAACATTTATGGGTGTTTTAAATTATGCTGATGAAAATGGAATTGGTCAATTGACTAATCAAGGATATCAAGTTTTGACATGTCAAAGTAGTGTTCAAAGTGAGTTCCAATAAATAAAATTTGAATACCAAAAAATAAATTATTTATTTTTTATGCAGATGAAACTAAGTTTATGACACCAGTATTTAATTTTCCCCCAAATGTCGACACTGGTTGCAGTAAGTTGTAAAAATTTTAAAAAAATACTAAAAACTAATTTAAATTATTTCAACAGTCAACAATTGGCAACCATATCAAAATGATGACGCACCAAATAAAAATGGTATTGCAGCTGGTGAATTTGACTGCAATAACACGGCATTTGTTGGGAAAGTAAATGTTGGAAAATATTGGTCACCAGGAAGAATTCAAACCACAAAACCAACTGGAATTTATGCACAAACAAATGGAAGCAAAGAAGTTTTGTACACAAATGGAAGCTTTTATCTTGCCGATAATCCAAATTATTCTTATTATTGGATTCCTTATGATGGAAGTGGAAAAGCTCCTGACAATGCAGTGAAAGTTAGAAGTGAAATTGGTGCATATGCTTTACCAGTAGCAAGATTGAAAATTGATGGAAAAATGGAAATTGGTGCTGTGACTTTACCTTTAGCTTCATTTTCCGATGGCAAAGGAAGTTTCAACGGATACCAAAGCTTTGAATTTTTAGTTTGTGATCCTTATTCTAAATATCAATGTGGTAAGCAAAAATTTTTTTTTCGTCAATTTTTTTTATTTTTTTATGTTTTTAAAGATCAAGTGTGGAAACAATTCAACAACACGAGTCTTAAAATTGATGGATTTAAAGTGGGCTCAACAAATTTTATTGGACGAAGCTGTGGTCATAAATTAGGTCGTGCTGTTGATGCAGGTGTTTATTTTATCGACAAACTTACTAGAACTGAAGGTTTTGATAATTCAAGCACTGCTAGTTATTTGGTTAAAAATCCAAACTATAATTATACTTGGATTGCATCAACAAATGGTCACAAAGTTTCAAATGCATTAGAGCAACATAGTGAAGGTCATTTTCCGTTCTATATTGGTACAATTCGTGTTAATAGTCAAGATTTTATTGGAAAAGTTTTACCTGGTCAAGGATTAATTTATATTGATGCAAATGGAAAATTGAAAAGTTCAAGTTCTTATTTTGTTCTCACTTGCACATCAAATGATGTCAGTCAAGGAGTTTATCAAGAAGAAAGCGATGAAGATTGGTTCAATGAGTATTGGTGTCCGGAAAGAAAAGTTTGGAATTATGAAGAAGAAAAATGTCAATGTAAAAGAGAATTTAAAGTCAATGAACATCAAGAGAATAAAAAGTGGAATGATAAAATTTGTTCTTATGAATAAAATTGAAAAAATTGTAGAGAAAAATAAAACTTTTACTTCTTATATATTATAGAAGTGATGAACATATTTATTTTTGAATTTTAAATAATTTAGCGACTAGTTTCTTCTTCTATAGTTTTTTGTGGCCGGGCATTTTTAAACAAAATAATATTTGTAAAATAAGAACAACCCTTTTTAGTAATTATATTACAGAATTTAATTGTAATAATATTTCTATCAAAAAATAAATAAAAAGAACCCAATGAATGAAATATTAGAAACCTTGAAGAAACGAGAAAAAAACATTTGATCACACAAAAAAAAGTACTGCATGATACAACTTTATCCATATCATTCTGAAATTTGTTTTGTTCAAAAGATGAGAGACTTGTATGAAAAAATATGCAAAAACTTAGGAAACAGTTTGTTGTTTGATAAAAAGAAAACTTAAGACAATAAACGTTGATATGCAATTGAATCATTCAGTTTTTTTCCAACGTTTTACTCAACTTACTTTCCGTTCCTGTCTGTCTGTCTGTCTGTTTGTTAAGTAAACAAATTTTGTAACTCAATTTAAACCCACTTCCCGACTAGCTAGACGCTCTCAAACTTTAAACCACAACTCAGGACCCGATGACAATGCATTCTTTATACCACATTTTGTCATGATTTACGCGATGTTTTTAAAGAATACTTTACGAAATTAATATATATATATTAGCACTTATATTTCAGTGGTTTCGGCCGTTAGTGGCGCTAAAGTAGCTTTACATTAATATGTCGCGTTGTGACAAAAATGGGAGTGTTGCGCAACAAATAATTTGAAATTGAAAAATACGTTTAGCAGATCGAAAATTAACGAAGCTCGTACGAGTCACTATTCGATTATACGCTTATATGATCTATATCGAGATTACAGAAATGAATAATCTAAAAAATGATTTAATTCATCCAAACTTTTCATATGGATAGAAATTAATTGGTACATACAAACATAAAAAGAAGAAAATAAAATGATAACAATTTAAAAAAAACTTTTAAAAACCAACGTTTTTCTTGCCAATAAAAGAAGATAAATTTTATTCGGAGCCGCTCTCAGAGTTTCTTGTGAGAATTGACAAAGAATGGTGACAGATTTATTGACTAATTATGATGACCACAAGAAAAAAGTTGGGCGCATTATATCTTACATTTGAATTTATAATATGTTAATATGCTACAATTTGTTATATAATATCTTTGTGTACATATATATATCAAGCAAATATATAATTTCAAATGTAATTGTAATATGCGCCCAACGTTTTTTCGTTTGGTATCAAATAAGTATAGAATCTGTCACCATTTGCTTGTCAATTCACAAGAAAACTCTGAGAGGGGCCTGAAAAAGCTATTTTATTCTTTTTAGTTGGCAAGGAAAACGTTGGTTTTTAAAAGTTTTTTTAATTGTATCATATCATATAAACTCATAAATTTTATTTTATTAAACAATATCTGTTAATAAGTAAACTCAATGCATGTCAATAGAAGTTTCATTTACCTAAAATTATGCACAAATAATAAGTTGAACATTTATATTTTACTATGATATAAACTATTGCTTTTTTAGTACGAGATCTTTTTAAAAATTTGAAATAAAAAAAATGAAGAATCGAAAAATCAAATAGCTTTGTAAATTTGCAAAAGATATTGTTTACATATAAAGTTGTTTCAAGTACTCTTTTTAACAGATAAATACTTATGACAGAAAACTAACAATCTTAAATCTAAATTTTCACAAGATTAGAATAACGTAGTCGCTGGTCTGAATTAGAGTCTAGGCTTCGCTTTCTTTCAAATATTTTTCAGAATTTTAGATTCTTCGACTGCTCAAGTGCTCTCGTAAAGCACTTTAAAAAGTAAGGTCCGTCACGATAGTGATAGTTTGGCTAAGATATTCTGTAATGTTACATTGAAGTAAGGATACTCATGCGACTTCATTTGGTAAAATAATTATTTCTCACATGAAAGTCGCTAATAGCAGTCATTTAACTTCTCTGTAAAATTGCATTAAACAGTCAACTCACTATCGTGTGCCAGGATTAGATCTTATAAGACTTTTCAGCCTACATGACCTGTGAGTTAGAAATAATTATCCTGGCAAAAAATAAATCCAAGATGCTTATATTATATTTTAAGTTAATTTTTAAGAAAATTACGTTGCAAAATTTGATTGCTAGTGAATTTCTTTAATAAATATACATAAAAAACAGTAACAATCAAAAGTTTGAAAAAATAGCCATATAAAACCATCTGTATGACGTGAGAATTAAAACAAACTTTACTTAAATATTTTGTAAACTTGTTTATAAGTTAGAGTCATATGAGGATATTTTGAACACAGTCATTTAATTAAATAGTTTATTATACAACGCATATAAAATTTAAAGATAATTTTTATAAATAATTACTAAATGTATAAAAATGTGATCTAAATGAAAACCTTCTGATAACCCACATCATAAAAAATAACCAAAGGGGTGTGAATTCAATCAAAAAATTCATCAAATTAACTAAAATTTGACAGCTTTCACCACTTGAGAATAACTTTTATATAAAATTTTTAGAATTTCCACTAGAACATAACTTTGAATGGAATTTTTCTTTTTGAAAATAATTTTTCTTTTTAATGTGTATTACAAGGCCTAAGAACTCTTTGATCCGAGTTTGATTTTTTTGATCCCAGTTTGATTTCGGATCAAAAAAAAACAAACTCGGATCAAAGAGTTCTCAGGCCTTGGTGTATTATATAAATTTATCAAAAAAAATTGAATGTTGTTACTGGTCAAAATTGATTTTGGATACATTTAACTATTGTTAAATGTGTACCTTATTTAATTACAAACCTTGATTTATCATTACTCTTGTAATATACGAGAAATACACAATTAAAACCAGAGTTGTTACAGGCGAAAATACAGGCGGCCTGTAAAAAAGGCACGCCTGTGAAAAAGGCCGCTTGTGAAAAAAATTTGACAGGCGGCCTTTTTTCACAGGCNTTATTGACATCACTATGGGATTTTTTGGCATTGATTTAGGTCAAAAATTCGAAAAAGCATCAGAAAAAATTATTTTAACGTCTTAAAAATATTGTTTGGATTGATTTTATACGAAACACACAAAGATTTTTTTCAAAAAACCCATGTCAACAAGAGTGCATGCCATAAGGCATGTGCTGCCAGTCTGAGGAAGTCTTTATAAAAAAATTTCATAATTGCCTGAAATATCTTTAAAATAACAAGAAATTGAAAAAATATGCCATAAAATTAATTTTTTAGATAAAATTCGTAGAAGAAAGTGCATCTAAAATTTCTTCAAAAAAGCAAATTTTCATAAATTTCTCTAATTTTGAGTCGTGATTTAAAAAATGAAATTTTATCTAAAAAAATCAATTTTATTGCATGTTTTATCATTTCTTAATATTTAAAAAGATATTTCAGGCAATTTTGAAAATTTTCTAAAAAAGTTCCTCAGACTCGCAACACATGCCCTAGGGCATGCACTCTTATGTACATGGGTTTTTTTGGAAAAAATTTTGTATGATTCGTATAAAAATAATCCAAAACATATTTTAAGACATTTAAAATAATTTTTCTGATGCTTTTTGAATTTTTTGACCTAAATAAATGCCAAAAAAATCCCATAGTGATGTCAATAACTGCGCTCTTGTGACCATAGTTTTAAGTTTTTATATTACATTATATATATCGTTAAAATGGCCTTAAAATTACCTTTCTAACAAGCTATCAATCATATTTTTTGAATAAGGTTGGTAAAAAGTTATGAATTTTCAAACACAAAAAAGACAAAAAATGCATGTGAAAAACATTTTTTTGGACCGGAAAAAATCGAAATTTTTGAAAAAAATCAAAAAAAAATTTTTTTCCCATGCTATTTTTATAATTATTACGTCCAAAAAACCACCAAACAGATTTTCCCATGAAAAAATTTTTTCGCCTGTCGCCTGTTTTTCACCTGTACAGGCGGCCTGAAAAACAGGCGGCCTGAAAATTTTTTTTTACAGGCGGCCTTTTTACAGGCTGTTTTTTTTCGCCTGTAACATCTCTGAAAAATTCATTAAAACTAAAAATATATAAATTAGATTTCAGTCATCATAAAAGCTCAATCAAATTCAAGCTGTGAAATATTTTCAAATATGAATGTGGTAAGTTATAAAAAATAAAAAATATTTCACAATGAAATAAAGCTTAAGAATTTATATTCAAAAAGATCTCATAAAAAAAACAATACTAGACCCTACTAGGCATAAAATATTAAGAGTCTAGAAGAAACTTCTAAAAATAAATTTGATAAAAATTAATTTTAATAACTTAATATTTATAAAACCTTTTAAAATTTAATCAAAATTTTTCTTTAAATTAGGAAACAAATTTTATCGCTACAACCTTGATAATGAGCCAGCTGATTATGGATTAACTTATGGACAATATAACTAGGTAAAGAAGCTTATGTTGGTCTCAGCATAATTCAAAATCTGGCCTATCAAATCAACGTTTGACACTTGATCCACCTGGTGTTTGCTCTACAATGTCGCTGGTCCATCAACTTTTTCAAATGACACAAATAAAATTTGGTATTTGGTATTATATCGACATCACGATTATACTTGGGTTGATTCACAAAATGGAGAAATTCCACCTTTTGCGATTGAAGTAGGAAAAGATCGAAGTGGATTTTCACTTTTAATTGGTCGAATTGTGAGACCAAATGGAATTGTATTATTGGGTGGTGTTGTTAACATTTATGGGTGTTTTAAACTATGCTGATGAAAATATTGGAAAATTGACTAATCAAGGATATCAAGTTTTGACATGTCGAAGTAGTGTTCAAAGTGAGTTCTAAAAATTAAAATTTGAATACCAAAAATAAATTATTTATTTTTCTGCAGATGAAAACTAAGTTTATGACACCAGTATTTAATTTTCCCCCAAATGTTGACACTGGTTGCAGTAAGTTGTAAAAATTTTAATAAATGACCAAAAACTAATTTAAAATTATTTCAACAGTCAACAATTGGCAACCATATCAAAATGATGACGCACCAAATAAAAATGGTATTGCAGCTGGTGAATTTGACTGCAATAACACGGCATTTGTAGGAAAAGTGAATGTTGGAAAATATTGGTCACCAGGAAGAATTCAAACCATAAAACCAACTGGAATTTATGCACAAACAAATGGAAGCAAAGAAGTTTTGTACACAAATGGAAGTTTTTATCTTGCGAATAATCCAAATTATTCTTATTATTGGATTCCTTATTGATGGAAGTGGAAAAGCTCCTGACAATGCAGTGAAAGTTAGAAGCGAAATTGGTGCTTATGCCTTTACCAGTAGCTAGAGTGAAAATTGATGGAAAAATGGAAATTGGTGCTGTAGCTTGCCTGTAGCTTCATTCCTGATGGCAAAGATAATTAATTAAATATATGGAAGCTTTGAATTTTTAGTTTGTGATCCTTATCCTAAATATCAATGTGGTAAGCTAAAAATTTCTTTTTTTCATCAATTTTTTTAATGTTTATTTTTTAATAGGTCAAGTGTGGAAACAATTCAATAGCACGAGTCTCAAAATTGATGGATTTAAAGTGGGCTCAACAAATTTTATTGGACGAAGTTGTGGTCATAAATTAGGTCGTGCTGTTGATGCAGGTGTTTATTTTATCGACAAACTTACTAGATCTGAAGGTTTTTAATTCAACCACTGCTAGTTATTTAGTGTTAAAAATTCAAACTATAATTATACTTGGATTGCCATCAACAAATGGTCACAAAGTTCCAAATGCATTAGAGCAACATAGTGAAGGCCATTTTCCATTCTATATTGGTACAGTTCGTGTTAATAGTCAAGATTTTATTGGAAAAGTTTTACCTGGTCAAGGATTAATTATATTGATGCAAATGGAAAATTGAAAAGTTCAAGTTCTTATTTGTTCTCACTTGCACATCAAATGATGTCAGTCAAGGAGTTTATCAAGAAGAAAGTGATGAAGATGGTTCAATGAGTTTTGGTGTCCAGAAAGAAAAGTTTGGAATTATGAAGAAGAAAAATGTCAATGTTAAAAGAGAATTTAAAATTTGATGAACATCAAGAAATAAAAAGTGGAATGATAAAAAATTGTTCTTATAAATAAAATTGAAAAAATTGTAGAGAAAAATTAAAACTTTTACTTCTTAGATATAAAAGAAGTGATGAACATATTTATTTATGAATTAAATAATTTAGCGACTAGTTTCCTCTTTTATAGTTTTTTGTGGCGGGCATTTTTAAACAAAATAATATTTGTAAAATAAAAACACCGTTTTTAGTAATTATATTAAAGAATTTAATTGTAATAATATTTTCTATCAAAAAAAATAAATAAAAAGAACCCAATGAATGAAATATTAGAAACCTTGAAGAAACGAGAAAAAAACATTTGATCACACAAAAAAAGTCTGCCATGATAAAACAAACTTTATCCATATCATTCTGAAATTTGTTTGTTCAAAAGATGAGAGACTTGTATGAAAAAATATGCAAAAACTTAAGGAAACAGTTTGTTGTTGATAAAAAGGAAAACTTAAGACAATAAACGTTGATATGCAATTGAATCATTCAGTTTTTTCCAACGTTTTACTCAACTTACTTCGTTCCTGTCTGTCTGTCTGTCTGTTTGTTACGTAACAAATTTTGTAACTCAATTTAAACCCACTTCCACTAGCTAGAGCTCTCAAACTTTACACACAAACTCAGACCCGATGACAATGCATTCTTATACACATTTTGTCATGATTTACGCGATGTTTTAAAGAATATTTACGAAATTAAATTTTATATGGCAACTTAGTTTCATTTTTCGCCGTTAGTGGCGCTAAAGTAGCTTTACCTTAATATGTCGCGTGTGACAAAAATGAAGTGTTGCGCAACAAATAATTTGAAATTGAAAAATACCGTTTTAGCAGATCGAAATTACCGAAGCTCGTACGAGTCACTATTCGATTACGCGTTACTGATCTATATTCGAGATAATAAACAAAATGGAATAATCTAAAAAATGATTAATTCATCAAACTTTTCATATGGATAGAAAATCAAATTTGTACATACAAAACTAAAAAGAAAAAAATAAATGATACAATTAAAAAAACTTTTAAAAACCAACGTTTTTCTTGCAAACTAAAAAGAATAAAATAATTTTTTCAGGCCGCTCTCAGATTTCTTGTGAATTGACAAGCAAAGGTGACAGATTTTATGACTATTATGATGGACCCAAAACGAAAAACGTTGGGCGCATATTACATTACATTTGAATTAATTTAATATGCTTAATATGCTACAATTTGTTATATAATTCCATTTGTGTACATATATATATCAAGCAAATTATAAATTTCAAATGTAATGTAATATGCGCCCAACGTTTTTCGTCTTGGGTCCATCATAATAGTCATAGAATCTGTCACCATTTGCTTGTCAATTCACAAGAAAACTCTTGAGAGGGGCCTGAAAAAGCTATTTTATTCTTTTTAGTTGGCAAGGAAAACGTTGGTTTTTAAAAGTTTTTTAATTGTATCATATCATTATAAAACTCATAAATTTTATTTTATTAAACAATATCTGTTAATAAGTAAACTCAATGCATGTCAATAGAAAGTTTCATTTTACCTAAAATTATGCACAAATAATAAGTTGAACATTTATATTTTACTATGATATAAACTATTGCTTTTTTAGTACGAGATCTTTTTAAAAATTTGAAATAAAAAAAATGAAGATATCGAAAATCAAATAGCTTGTAAATTTGCAAAAGATATTGTTTACATATAAAGTTGTTTCAAGTACTCTTTTTAACAAGATGAATAACCTATCACAGAAAACTAACAATCTTTAAAGCTAAATTTTCACAAGATTAGATAACGTAGTCGTTGGTCTGAATTAGAGTCTAGGCTTCACTTTTTTTCAGATATTTCTCAGAAGTTAAAAGTACTTCGACTCCTCAAGCGCTCTCGGAAAGCACTTAAAAAGTAAGGTCCGTCACGATAGTGATAGTTTGGCTAAGATATTCTGTAATGTTACATTGAAGTAAGGATACTCATGCGACTTCATTTGGTAAAATAATTATTTTCTCACATGAAAGTCGCTAATAGCATCATTTAACTTCTTTGTAAAATTGCATTAAAACAGTCAACTCACTATCGTGTGCCAGGATTAGGTCTTATAAGACTCTTCACCCTATATGACCTGTGAGTTAGCAATAATTATCCTGGCAAAAAACTAAATCCACGAAGCCTATATATTATATTTTAAAGATAATTTTTAAGAAAATTACGTTGCAAAATTTGATTGCTAGTGAATTTCTTTAATAAATATTACATTAAAAAACAGTAACAATCAAAGTTTTGAAAAAATAGCCATATAAAACCATCGGTATGGACGTGAGAATTAAAAACAAAACTTTACTTAAATATTTTGTAAACTTGTTTATAAGTTAGAGTCATATGAGGATATTTTGAAAACAGTCATTTAATTAAATAGTTTATTATAAAACGCATATAAAATTTAAAGATAATTTTTATAAATAAATACTAAATGTATAAAAATGTGATCTAAATGAAAACCTTTTGATAACCCACATCATAAAAAATAACCAAAGGGGTGTGAATTCAATCAAAAAATTCATCAATTAACAAAAATTTGACAGCTTTCACCACTTGAGAATAACTTTTCTATAAAATTTTTAGAATTTCCACTAGAACATAACTTTGAATGGAATTTTTCTTTATGAAAATAATTTTTCTTTTTAATGTGTATTACAAGGCCTAAGAACTCTTTGATCCGAGTTTGATATTTTAGATCCCAGTTTGATCTCGGATCAAAAAAAAACAAACTCGGATCAAAGAGTTCTCAGGCCTTGGTGTATTATATAAATTTATCAAAAAAATTGAATGTTGTTACTGGTCAAAATTGATTTTAGATACATTTACCTATTTTTAAATGTGTACCTTATTCAATTACAAACCTTGATTTATCATTACTCTTGTAATATACGAGAAATACACAATTAAAACTACTTAAAGCTAAATTTATCGATAGAAAATTAGCTAAACAATCATCTAAAAATATGTATATTTCCTATAAAAATAAAAGCTAAAAGTTGTTTTAGAAAATAACTAAAGTTTTGTCCAAGGGGTGGATATTTTGATAATTTTTATAAAGTAGACGTTGGAAAAATGCCATTTTTCAGGCTACTTCATGCACATTATCAAAAAACTATCAAAAATCCCATACACATTTTTGACACTTTTTTGATATTTTTTAATTTTTTGATAGAGTTCCCATCCCTTGGTTTTATCTGCTTAAGAAAACGATTATGTGTTTTTGTCTGAATTTTACTATTTACCAAGACGTATGTCCTCATCTTACTCAGTTTGTGTTTTATTTTCTAAGTGATCAGTTCAAGCTAAAAAAAAAAGTGTTTCTGAAAAAACAATAACATATTGCACAGTTGAATAAATAATATTGTTGGGAAAAATTGTGGGTCATTTTAAAAGAAGTAAGTGTACCGATATATGTCCATAACTAATATTTTTCATACCAAAAAGAAAAGATATTTTTTGTTAAAAAGGAAAAGTTCAGAAAATCAAAAATTTAAAAATAATCATAAAAAAATTTTATTTTTCTTTTATCATAAATTTTTTTGAAAAATTTGAATAACTTTTTGCAATGTCTAAAAAACTTAAATGCACCCTATTAAATAAGGATTTCGTAAATGGTTTACATTAAACATAGAAAATAATTTTATTTAAATTATTGTGCAACAATTTTGTTGTTATTTAAAATAGAAATAATTGAATTTACAAATTTATTGTGAAAATCTATTTCTTCTTTGTTAAAAAAGCTGTTCTTCTGTTCAACATGAACAACTAATATAAAATTAATTTTTCAGAATGAAAAACATCAAGCTATTTGTGAAAATTATTATCACTTTTTCTTGTGAGTTTTTAAAATATTTAGTAAAAGTCTCAAATAAGATTTAAATTTTTTAATTAGTTTTCAGCATCATAAAAGCTGAATCAAGTCAAACATGTGAAAGTATCTTTAAATACGAATGTGGTAAGTTATAAAAAATTTTTTGGAAGTAAAAAATAATTCATGTTACCATAAAATCAATTTTTATTGTAAATATTCAATTTCTAAATATAAAATTAAATCAAGGATTAAATTCATGAATGATTTTTGAAATTAGGAAACAAATTTTATCGCTACAACCTTGATAATGAGCCAGCTGATTATGGATTAACTTATGGACAATATGAACTAGGTAAAGAAGCTTATGTTGGTCTCAGCATAATTCAAAATCTGGCCTATCAAATCAATCGTTTGACACTTGATCCACCTGGTGTTTTGCTCTACAATGTCGCTGGTCCATCAACATTTTCAAATGACACAAATAAAATTTGGTATTTGGTTAATGATCGACATCACGATTATACTTGGGTTGATTCACAAAATGGAGAAATTCACGTTTGCGATTGAAGTAGAAAAGATCGAAGTCACTTTTAATTGGTCGAATTGTGAGACCAAATGGAATTGTATTATTGGGTGGTGTTGTAACATTTATGGGCGTTTTAAACTATGCTGATGAAAATGGAATTGGAAATTGACTAATCAAGGATATCAAGTTTTGACATGTCGAAGTAGTGTTCAAAGTGAGTTCAATAAATAAAATTTGAATACCAAAAAATAAATTATTATTTTTTCTGCAGATGAAACTAAGTTTATGACACCAGTATTTAATTTTCCCCCAAATGTTGACACTGGTTGCAGTAAGTTGTAAAAATTTTAAATAAATGACCAAAAACTAATTTAAATTATTTCAACAGTCAATAACTGGCAACCATATCAAAATGATGACGCACCAAATAAAAATGGTATTGCAGCTGGTGAATTTGACTGCAATAACACGGCATTTGTAGGAAAAGTGAATGTTGGAAAATATTGGTCACCAGGAAGAATTCAAACCATAAAACCAACTGGAATTTATGCACAAACAAATGGAAGCAAAGAAGTTTTGTACACAAATGGAAGTTTTTATCTTGCGAATAATCCAAATTATTCTTATTATTGGATTCCTTATGATGGAAGTGGAAAAGCTCCTGACAATGCAGTGAAAGTTAGAAGCGAAATTGGTGCTTATGCTTTACCAGTAGCTAGAGTGAAAATTGATGGAAAAATGGAAATTGGTGCTGTAGCTCTGCCTGTAGCTTCATTTCCTGATGGCAAAGATAATTATAAATTATATGGAAGCTTTGAATTTTTAGTTTGTGATCCTTATCCTAAATATCAATGTGGTAAGCTTAGAATTATTGTTAATTTTCTTGACATCAACATTTATAATGAATGTTTTTAAATCACTTGTTACTGCTAAATATCGTAGTTAGAATCATTTATAGCCTTAGCTATTTATTATTATATTGTTATTACTATTAAAATGGCCAATAACTGCTGTAACTAAAACTAGTTGTTGAAAACAGTCTTTAATTATAGATAAGTCAGCTATTTTATTAATTAGCCTTCAATTATCTTTAAAAAACTTGTCTGAACTTAGGTAAAACAAAGAAAAGTTTCTATAGATTCACATAAAGAATTAATTTCATTTACAAGCATAAATGTAAACATCTGAAATAACAAAATTGGCTAAAACTTTTTATTTTGCCTAATTCTTTATAATTTCATATTTTTTAATAGGTCAAGTGTGGAAACAATTCAACAACACGAGTCTCAAAATTGATGGTTTTAAAGTGGGCTCAACAAATTTTATTGGACGAAGTTGTGGTCATAAATTAGGTCGTGCTGTTGATGCAGGTGTTTATTTTATCGACAAACTTACTAAATCTGAAGGTTTTGATAATTCAAGCACTGCTAGTTATTTAGTTAAAAATTCAAACTATAATTATACTTGGATTGCATCAACAAATGGTCACAAAGTTCCAAATGCATTAGAGCAACATAGTGAAGGCCATTTTCCATTCTATATTGGTACAATTCGTGTTAATAGTCAAGATTTTATTGGAAAAGTTTTACCTGGTCAAGGATTAATTTGTATTGATGCAAATGGAAAATTGAAAAGTTCAAGTTCTTATTTTGTTCTCACTTGCACATCAAATGATGTCAGTCAAGGAGTTTATCAAGAAGAAATCGATGAAGATTGGTTCAATGAGTTTTGGTGTCCAGAAAAAAAAGTTTGGAATTATGAAGAAGAAAAATGTCAATGTAAACGAGAATTGAAAATTGTTGGACGTTCAGAGAAAGTAAAATGGAATGAAAAATTTTGCCGTTATGAATGAAAAGTTTCTGAAATTAAAAAAACATTTTACCATCTCCATTTTAACAATGTTTCCTAAATTTATAAATACATCAGAAGTTTTTTAAATTCAAATAATAAATAATATTGACTAAATTTTTTAATTCAATCTATTTTTACATAATTAAAAAAGAACTTATTAGTTCAAGAAAATGTAGAAATTTTTTTAAATTATTAATAAAATTTAAAAAATGAAAAAAATTTTTTTGAGCTATGAATAAATTTTTTTTTTTCAGATTTTCTAGTATTATTAATGATTAAGAAATTTAGATATGACATACTTCAAAAATTTGTCACAAACATGTATTTAATCTACAATAAAACTTTATAAAAATTATATCAGTTTTAAAAAGTGATGAAAATTATTATCAAAGTTTAAAGTCTTTAAAAGAAATTGAGATAAAATATTTTTTTAGCATGATTCATTTTTATCAAGTTAATGTTAGATAATATTTTAAAAAGTAAACGTAGATTGAAAATCACAGTCAAAGTGTAAAGACATAAAAATGAATTACAGGTAAATTTTAAAAAATTCAAAAAAATTTGAAATAATAAAATTGCTTTCAGATTACCAATTTTCATTGTAACTTTTGAAATTCTAAAAGTATTATCACAAGAAATAATTGACAGTAATCAATCAATAAATGAAGTCACTGCAACATGTATTTACAGTTTTCGGCCGCCAAATAATCAATATTCTTGTCATCTTTGGAATGCTGAAATCACTTCACCTAACCATGTTTTAAGAATTATTGGCGATCATTTACCTGGTCAAACTGATGCTGATGTTACTGCTGTTTTTTCCGGTCGAAATTTTGTACAAAGTTATTTCAATGGAGAAATTTTTCAAAAATTTCCAAATCTTCATATTTTAGAAATTGCAACAGTTCAGCTTCAAGGAATTTCTACAAATGCTTTTAATTTTTGTTTTAATTTGCGAGATTTAAGAATTGGACATTCAAATATGACAACGTTTCATCCAAGAATGCTGGCAAATTGTCAAAATTTGAGAAATTTCAATGTTTTTGCAACAACAATTTCTTCTTTACCAAGTGACCTTTTTGGAACGATACAAAATTTAGAAAACTTCAGCTTTACATCTAGCAGATTGACAACTTTACCAAGTTTAATTTTTCAATTTTCAAGAAATTTGAGATCAGTAAATTTACAAAGAAACTTAATAACTGCACTTGACTCAAATTTGTTTAGCAACAACAGAAACCTTGAAACTATAAATTTATCAATAAATCTATTTAATAGTCAAAATATTATAGAAAATTTATTGAATGGAGTCACAAGCTTGAGAAATTTTTATTAGCGTCATAGTGGAATGTCAAATTTAAACTTCAACATTTTTAAACAATTTTTAATGCTTGATCTTTTGGATATTGAAGCTGAACAATCTTTGAGAAATATTGCATGGGATGCATTGCCAGAATCATTGAGAACTTTAAGAGTTGAAAATATTGGTAAGTTTCTGATTGAACATTTTAAAAATTTTCAATAGAAGAAACTCAAGCTAAAACATTCGATGAGAGTACAACTAAAACTATAATTTTCAGAGATTTTTAATAATCAGCTTTTTGGCACCTTCAGTAGGCAAATCGAATTTTTTCTTGAATGTCTCTCCTTTGAGTTAATTAAAAAATTTCTACTATTTAAATTTTAATTCTTTAGGTGAGCCGATTCCACAAAATGCTTTTTCTAATCTTACTAATTTAATGGATTTTTCATTGAGTGGTTGGTTAATAGGAAATCTGCATCAAAACACTTTCAAAAATCAACACAACTTGAGATTTCTTCATCTTCTTGAATGTGGTATAACAGAACTTCATCCAGAACTTTTTAGTTCACTTCATCGACTTCAACATTTAAGTTTGAGTTTCAATCAAATTGAAGAATTACCAGCTGGTGTTTTTGCAAATTTAGAAAATCTTGGTGATGGAGATTGGAATAATTTATTTTTAATGAACAACAAAATAAGAAGGAATTAACAGAAATTCATTTGGAGTGCATCCAAAATTGACTAAAATTTACTTAAGTGAGAATCAAATTTATGAAATTGAACGAGGAATTTTCAGTCAAAGTTTTCCTAATTTGAGAACTTTTAGTGTTTATCTTTAATGAATGTGTTAGCACTGTTATTGTAAGAGATTTTGATGTAAGTCCAGATCTTGAATATTGTTTTGCAAATTGGGCTGGTGAAACAACAACACAACAACAACTGACGATAGTGGAAAATGAGAATTAATTTTTATAGTTTCATTTTTGTAGCAATTTTCATGTTTTTGATTTAAAAAAAATTGGTAAAAGTCTCTGCGTATATCAGAGGACTTTAGCGCATTTTAGGCGCCCAGATCATTTATATTAACAAGTTAAATAAAATAATAGTTTACGCACTCATAGAAAAAAAATTAATATTTTGGTATTAAAATTTTGTCTGATCAAAAATAAACACCAAATGTTTAAATTTCAATAAAAAGTTTTAAAATTTAAACATAAAATGCTAAAAATTAAATATTGAGTGTTAAAATTTATTTTTTGGTGCTAAAAGTTTATTACTATGGTATTTAAATTTTGAAAGTTTGGAAAAACGGCCAAACAGTGAAAATTTAATACAAAATATTAAATTTTAAAAATTAAAGTCTTAATTTTTAACAATTTCAAACTAATTTTCAAATATACGAATCTTTAAATATATTTTTTTCTTATTAACCAAAAATCAATTTAAAAAAAAGTTTATTTATTTTTAAAAAAAGTGGTAATTTGTGTGTATTGCAGCAATAAAACTGCATAAAAGTGAATAAGAAGTGTTAAAAATTAAAAGAAAGTGAAGTTTTGTGTTAAAAAATAAATATTTTAGAAAAAATGACGAAAATTATTTGGTAAGATTCTTTAGTTTATATTATGTTAGTAAATCATTTTTTATGATCATTTATCTGCATGTTAACCTTATATTTCTCTTTTAAATATTTTAATTTAGGTTTTTTAGTAAAAAATCACAAGTAAGTCAGCGAATTAATTGAATATGCACCATTTTAACAAATTTTGATTTAAGTTTTTCTATTTTTCAATTTATTCAATTAAGGCTTGAACACTATTTATTATATCAATTGGACTTAAAAAATTTTAAGGTAATTTACTATTAATTCACATATATCTGTTTCAAATTACTTTCAGATAATATACAAAATTGAAGAACATCCAGTACAATCATGGAAAAAATTAAGTTCATCAAACACTGAAGAGGATTTTCAAATATTCAGGTAAATATTCTGTAATCTAAATTGAATTTTCATAGTTTTTAAACTTTTTTTATCATTTAAAGATGGTCTGTGGTTATAAAGGAAATGTGAGCAACTGGATCTTTATCATCAAATTATTGTGAAAATTCAAGCCAATTTAAAGTGTGACATTATAATATTTTTGTATTAAAAAAAGTTATTTAATAAATCGTTGGTTAATAAAGTAAATTAAAAAAAAAGAAATACAAGCATTTTTAGCTGCATTAATTTTTCAGAATTTTTTGGGTTGAAATATTTCTAAATTTTAATAATCAATTATTTATTTTTAATACCATAAAATTTAAAATTTTAAGACTGAATTTTTAAATTTTAATACTTCAATGTTAAGTTCTGAACGAAATCGAAATTATGATTTTAGTATTAAAAATTTAATACTATAGTTTTAAGTTCTCAGCTCAATACCGGGTATTTAATTTTTCATACAAATTTAATATCTGGTATTACTTTTTTTCTATGAGTGCGATTTGAATTCATTTTATTAATTCAGAGTATTTTGAAATAAGTGATTTTATAATTCATGTACTCGAATGACTAATGGTTTGTGATGAGATGAATATGATTCATAGATAAAAACTTCAATATTATAGTCTTCAACTCGATCGAATACTTCATCGATAACTGTTCAAGCATTTGTAGTCGATTCGCGTGGTGAGAATAGCCTTGTGTCAAAAGATCGAAGCATGAACAACTCGAGTGGACTGCCCAATTTCAATTCGTGATTAAAATTACCAAGAATCAGAATATTTTCACAATTTAAACTAAAAGTTTTAATTTTCCGTTACATTTCGATTTCAAATTGATAATAAAAAAAAATAATATAAACCAATACAAAAGATAATACGAGTCAATAATTTAGAATTAGACATGCTTTTATTCAAATCTTTTGATATTTCGTTCATAACTTTCGATTCGAGACATAATATTGTTTTCTGTATAACGATCAAGTCAAATTCAATTAGTTTCAATTTTCACCGTTGGTGGCGCTGCAATCGTTTTCGCAGTCAACTTCGCTTTGTTTACAAATTTCAATATAGAAATTTTAATTCGTAATTTACAAATTATCGCAATCAGTGACAACTTTCTAACTATAATTGTTCCCAGTAACTCGATAGCACAAATCAAATGCAAAAAACCGTAAGCTTCTAGCTATTGTAATTTTTGAGATCTCACAACTCGAACAGCCGAACAGCCAGCCGAACAAAGTGAAATTATAAGCTGCATTGTTGTTCCAAAAATGCGCTAAAAATTTTTTCTTTTGTCTCAAATTACAAATTTTTTGTTTTTATTAATATCAAATATTTCTTATCAAAATGACGCAAATGACTGAAATTAAAATTGTTATCAAATTAATTTTCAAACTTTTTCCTCCATCAGTTGTTGATGTCGTCATTATTGTACTTGTCGTCATTGCTGGACTTGTTGTTGCTATTCCAAGCCAATTAGCGTAGCAATATTCCAATTTTGGATTTTCATCAAAATTTTCTCTAATCATTTCATCAACACATTTGTTACGAGTCAATGTTACATAATCTAAATTTGGAAAACTTTGTCCAAAAATTCCTCGTTCAATTTCATAAATTTCATTTCCATCTAAAGCTAAAAATACCAAATATGGGTGAGTACCAAAAGAATTTCTATTAAGTCTCCTGATTTTATTGAATGCAAGTGAAATTGATTCCCACATTCCACCACCAAGATTGTTTAAGTTTGCAAAAACACCAGCTGGTAATTCTTCAATCATATTTAAGCTTAGACCTAAATTTTGAAGTCTATGAAGTGAACTAAAAAGTTGAGGATGAAGTTTTGTTATACCACAATCATTAAGCGAAAGGTCTTCAAGATTTGTTAAATTTTGAAAAAAATATTGATGAAAATTTCCAATAGGTCTACCTTGTAGTAAAAGATTTCTAAGGTTGTAAAGATGTGATAATGCATTTTGTGGAATTGGCTCACCTAGAAAAATAAAAAATCAACATGTAAAAATTTGTTTGAATTTGAAAAGATTTGAATCAAAATTAGAACAATCATAATAAATTATCATCCAAGGAAAACTTTAAACTCACCAAGATTAAAAGCTCTTAAAGTCCTCAATGATTCTGGTAATCTATTCCATCCAAGATTTGTTAATGGAACATGTGATCTAATACCAAAAGTATCAAGCCATTGAAATTGATTAAAAAATTCTAAATTTATATTTGAAATCCCACTTGAATATAAAACAATTCTTCTCAAATTTGTCATTCCATTGAGTAAATTATAAATAATGTTTGGATCTGCTATTAAATTTGATGACAAATCGATACTTTCAAGAATTCTAGAATTTCTAAATAAATTTGAATCAAGTGTTGAAATTCGATTATAATCTAAATTTACTGTTCTCAAATTGAATGAATATTGAAAAATTGTGCTTGGTAAAGTTGTTACTTGAGTACCAGAAAGATGAAAATTTATCAAAGCTTGACTTGTTCCAAAAAGATCACTTGGAAGTGAAGTAAGTGAAGTTGCAGAAAGTATATTAAAATTTCTCAATTGATGACAATTTCTGAACAATCCATTGGGTAAAGTTGTCATTAATAAATTTCCAAATTCTAATTCTGTCAATTGTCGACATGAATTAAAAGCATTTTCGGAAAATCCATAAATTTCATTAATACTAGAAAATCTCATAGCTTGTAAATTGATAAATTTTTCCATAATTTCACCATTAAAAAAGTAAAGTTTTGAATTTGTCAGTGGAAATAAAGCTTGAACATGTTCATCTGTGTGATCTGGAAGATGTTGACCGACAATTCTTAAAGTTTGATTAGGTAAAGTGATATTGGCATCAATAAGAAAGCAGGAATAACGATTTGTTTCGATGTGATAATTATAATTGCATGTTGCTGTGACTTCAGATAAAAAATTAGTATCACTTATAATTTCTTGTGATGATTTTTGGAAAATATTAATGAATAAAAACAAAATTGAAATTCTGAAAAATATGAAAAATTTCAATGTTGTAAAAAAATATAAATTTTTTTACTAACTTTGAAAACATCTTGATTAAAGAAATTATTGCTTCTTTCCTTCTTGCTTATAATATTTATACTGAATTAAAAAAGGAAAAAAATGAAAATGAAATTATGATAAAATGAACCAATTTATTATTTACTAAATCCAAGAGTTTAAGTTGGTATTGATAAACTTTTTATCTATGACGTATTATGCTTCACGTGTTGCGCACACGAGCTTCTGTATGAATATTTTTAAGAAGTGATTCATTGCTGATTTTGTTGTTTTTTGTATTTATGATTCACGTGCGATTGAATTGAATATGGCAACAAAAAATTATTTCAGTTTCTTTAACACATCAATCCTTTTTTAAAATAGGATCAGAGTTGGAAAAGTAGCTACCTACTTTACCTACTTTTCATATAAAAGTCTACTTTCTACTTTTATTTATATGAAAAGTAGATCTACTTTTCCAACTCTGAATAGGATTATAAAATTTTATCATGATAAAAATTTCAAACAAGAATTTTTATCGTTAATTATTGTGATAAAATTAATCACGTCATAAAGATGTTATATAAAATTTTGGCATATTTAACAATAAATTTACCATTTTTTAAAATTCATTATAAATATAAGATTTACTTTTAAAATATTCAAAATGAATGCTAGTAAAACTTTATAAAAATCATTAGTATTTACCGTCATTGACGTGTTAAAAGCGAATTTTTCATTTGCAGTTCAGTAATTTTCAGTCAATAAAATTAAAGTTGACAAAATTTTTAATTATTTACTACCAAATTTTATTGAAAATTTCAAAAAAAGTATTTTGTACTATTTTTGCTCAACAATGACTTGTATCTTGTTTTTTCAACATTTTTCACATTTTTTGACTCATGTCAACTTAAGAAATGCTCATCTTATGCATATTCACCATACTTTTGATTTAACTTTCACTCATTTCTGACATAACTTTAATGATATTTATGTAAATTTAATAAAATATGGATGTTTCGCATACATGCAGTAATATATGCAATATTTTCACATGTAAACAGGTTTTTTGGCGATAAGTCAAGATGGTGAAGTAATCTCTCGAAAAACTTCAGTTTTAAAGTCAGAACCAATAAATTATTGCAAAAAGTTTGATAGAAAAAAGTTTCTGGAAAGACTAGTTACAGAAACAGCTAGACGGACGGACAATATATTGCAATAGTGCATTTTCCTAAATAAAATAGAAAAATTTTGTTTAATTTTTATTTAAAATTTCCAATAAAAACAATCACAAAAAGAATGAAAAGCAAAATTAAATCAATTTTCAAATGATTTCCTCCATCAGTTGTTGTTGTGGTTGTGCTTGTTGTTTCACCAGCCCAATTTGCAAAACAATATTCAAGTTCTGGACTTTCATCAAAGTTTCCAGTAATAATATCATGAACACATTTATTACGGGCAATAAATAAAGTTTGTAAATTTGGAAAACTTTGACTGAAAATTCCACGTTCGATTTCATAAATTTCATTAAAGTCGAGAGAAATTTGATGCAAATTTGGATGAACTCCAAAAGCGTTTCTATTTAATCTTCTTATTAAATTATTGTTTAAACTTAGATGATTAACATTATTATCCCCAAGGTTGGTTAAATTTGCAAACACACCTGCAGGCAATTCTTGAATTTGATTCGAACTCAAACCCAAATGTCGAAGTTGAGTTAATGAACTAAAAAGTTCTGGATGAAGTTCTGTTATGCCACATTCAATAAGATTTAAAATTCGAAGATTTGGTAAATTTCTAAAAGTATTTTGATGAAAATTTCCAATTCCGAATCCGTAAAGACCAAGATTTGTGAGATGAGGAAGATTTTGAAAAGCATTTTCAGGAATTGATTCACCAATATTTGATATTTCTAATCTTCGCAATGACTCAGGCAAAGTGTTCCATGCTATATTAGTCAATGACTGATTTGTGCGAACATTCAAATAGTCGAGCATTAAAAATTGACTGAAGAAATTAAAATCAATGCTTGGAATTCCACTATTGTAAAGTTCAATATTTCTTAAATTTCTTTGTCCATTCAATAAATTCGTCACAATATTTTGATGAGAAATTCTATTGAAATTTAAACGAATTGTGACTAAGTTTCTTAGATTTGAAAAAAGTGTTGAATCTAAAGATTCAAATTGATTGTAACTCAAACTAATGAAATTCAAATTCACTGAATGTTGAAAAATTGTGCTTGGCAAAGTCATAAGATCAGTTCGACTTATTGTAAAACTTTCTAAACTTTGAATTGTTCCAAACAGTTCAGCTGGAAGTGACGAGATTTGCCAACCTTGAATATTAAAAGTTCTCAAATTTCTACAATTTTTGAATATTCCATTTGGTAAAGTTTCTAAAATTACACTTACTTGAATGTCTTGAAGTTGGAAACAGAGATCAAATGCATTTGGAGCAACTCCACGTAAAGTTCCTAGTCTTAAAATTTGAAGATTTGGAAATTTTTGAAAAACTTCGCCATTGAAAAAATCAAGCCTATAGTGAGTTCCTGGATAAACAGCAATAACATCAGCATCAGTTCGATCAGGTAAATGATTGCCAACAATTCTTAAAATTTGATTAGGTGATGTGACATTTATCCAGCTTAGAAAGCAGGAGTATTCATTATTTGGAGGCATAAAGTCATAAATGCATATTGCTTCGACTTCATTTATTGATTGATTGCTGTCAATAATTTCTTGTGCTGATAGTTGATAAAATTGAAGAGAAATTATAAAAATAACAAATCTGAAATTAATTAAACTTTAATGAGCAATTTTATATTATTCAAGGAAACAAAGAATTTTACTTTAGCAACATTTTAGAAATTTCTATTTTACTCCACTCTTGAAAAATGATTTTATTACTGAATGAAATAAAAAACTGAATGGCTTTTTAATAAAAATTTGAAAAACAATTTTCTTATCATATAAAATTTAAAGATAAAATAATTCTTTTGATTCTAAATAATCCCAAAAATTTACTTTTTTGACAGTTGCGTCAAACTTTTGTTATCATTGCAATGCATTGATAAGAAAAAGTTTAAATCAAAATAAGATTTTTATGGATGATTCACTTATGACATCAAAAAGTATCAAAGGTTAAAAAATTGAGTCATGGAGATTTTTTCAAAATTAATACGCTAGAAATCAATTTATATTAAACATTTATGATAATCTGAATACAATTAGATTTTTATCATAAATTGATGCTTTTTAAAGTACATAAAACTATATTTTTCATTAAATAAATCTGAAATATTTTGTATAAAAGACTATGTTTGATAATTTTTGAGCTGAACAATATGCAGATCTCAAAGTTTGTAGTAATAAAAACTTTAAATTTATCAATTATCATTAAAATTTGTTTTTTCATTTAGAATTTTGTAAAAAGTAATTTCATAACATGTTTAGACGTTTAATTTAAACATAAATACAAAAAAAATTTGTATGGTTTCATGTCAATGTCTCAGATATATTGATTAATGAAAACAATAATAAAAATCCTTGAAAATAAAATTGTTACAATTTATATCTAACTTAAATGTTTTTATTTTTATAAAACATTAAATGTACAGTTTTTGATCATATTATTTTGATAAAATTTCACAAAAGATTTGCGTTTTATTAAATTTTATGAAAAAAAAAATCATTTCAAATTGAAATTTTTAATAAAATAGACAATTTGGTTTTTTAAGCATTTTCTTTGAAAATATTTTGAAAATTTGATTGAACTGAAAAATAAAATGATCGGGTAATAATTTTTTAAATATTTAAAATTTTTAGTATTGAATTTTTATTGAAAATTATAATTTAAATATTTTATTAATAAAATTTCATTTACACAGTTTTGGTCTCAAATATTTCTCAATTTTATTGACTTTCTCATCATTCCTAATTCAACCAACATCAGCTGATATAATTCAAAAAATCATTTGTGATTTTAAAACCGAAAATTGGAATGCTGCAACCGGTTCAATTTATATTTGTGACATAACAAGCGAATATATCCAAGTTGAACGAAATGTTCCAATTAAAAAAATTACTAATGGAAAACCAAAACAAGAACTTAAAGGATTTCATGCAATTGGTAAAAGTGCTTATTTTATCCCTGATTTTACTCCACTATCAAAAGGAATCATTGCAATAACTCTTCATCGCTGCAAAGTTTTAAAACTCAACAAAGACGACCTTAAGCCTTATCCTAAACTTGTCTATTTAATGCTATTGAAGAATAAACTTCGTGTTATTGAAAAAGATGTTTTTGAGTACACACCAGACTTGAAATACATTGACATTGGCTTTAACATGATTAAAGAAATTGTCCCAGGTGCTTTTGACAATTTAAAGAATCTCAATGAATTGCATTTACTGACCAATGAATGCATTCAAAAAGAAGCTTCTGATCGGACAGCTGTGGTGAAATTTATTGAAGAACTTAAGGAAAAATGTATTGTCAAATATCGTGCAACTGTCATTGGAAGAAAACGTGAAGAAGTGCATCGCAGAAAGCAACGTGAGAAAACAAATTTGTGGGTGACATTTGGTATTACTTTTGGCACTTGTGTGTTCACTATGTCAACTGTTGTTGTCATTTATTTTTGCAAGAAATGCTCTTTGAAAGAGTAAATTGACGATTAAAATGAGGAGGAATAAAGTTACAGCATGACTTGAATACATTTTTTGAATTGTTTTTGAAAGATTTTGTCTGTGAAAAAAATTAAAAATTTAATTTTATTGAGTCATAATTTTTCATTTTTGTTATCTTAATCATGTTCGATGTTTCAATTTTATTGTTTAAAATTTATCTGATTTGTTGTTACATATTGTGTGGAGTTTTATGATAATAAAATATTTAATGAATGTTTCGATTAAATGATAATTTTTCCAATTTTAAATTTAATATTCAATTTGAAACAGTGCATGATTCAATTAAAAATGCTAATCAAAGTAAAAGAATAAATTTAAATTTATAAAAAAGCGAAAAAGTAAAATTGATGAACAATGAAAGTTTTTTGGTTAGAAATTTTTATTTACTTTAAAAGAAATAACAAAAATAAAATAAAATTCTTTTTTAATAAAAAATTATAATGCTTGAAAATAAATAAAAATTTTAATGGAATTTTAAAAAACATTTTGTTAAGATAAATTTGGCAATAGAAAATTTTTTTCATTCATTGAATATTTCCAAACTTTAATTAAATTGTCTTTTTTTTTAATAGCTTTTTTGAAATACTTTTTCTTACATTTTGCATCACTTTATCAACATCGTTAGATCTCACATGCTTTTATAAACTAGCAAACTATGGAAATCATTTTACCGATAAAATCTACCAATGCACAGTCACTGATAATCTTAACATCACAACCCATGACATTGTCATTGAAAATTTAATAGGAAAACACACGCAGGAAAAGGAAGCAAAAGATGTCACTGGAATTCACATCAAAGATAAAATTCTTGAATATTTTCCATCAGGATTGGACAAATTGATTCCGAATTTACTTGGATTGAGCATACAAAATTCGAAGTTGAAAGAAACCAACCAGAATGATTTAAAGCAATTTCCAAAAATGCAACATTTATTCATCATTCAAAATCAACTGACAGTCCTTGAGAAAGATTTACTAAAATTCAATCCAGATTTGATTTACATAAATTTAAAAGAAAATAAGATAAAGACAATTGATTCAAATATTTTTGATGGATTGAGGAGTTTAATTGATTTGAATTTATTAAAAAACGAATGCATTGATATTGAAGAAAGCAAAATTGTAGATTTAAGTAAAATTATTTTTGCAGTTAAAGAAAATTGTGGTCCGGTAAGTTATAACCATTGTTTCTTTTCATTTTTATAGTATTTCTAACAAATTTCTTCGAATATACGAGCCCATTTTTATTATTGTCAAAATTACAGCCTAATTTCTTATGTTTGAAGATTTATGGCATGTTTTACAACAATAAAAAGTTGAATTTATCAATAATACAACAAAAAAAATTGCAGATTCTTGTAAAAGTCTGTAAAAATTAACAAAGTCTGCAAATATTTTTAAAAATTCTATAACCATTAAAGTTGCAATTCATTGATCTTGATGAAATTTTCAAACAAAAAATAAGTTTTTATTAATTTCTTAACTTTTAAAATAGTTTTAAATTTTTTAAAATAGAAAATTCCTATCAATATTACTTGCAAAACATCAATCATTGGTTTAAGTCATCGTCATATACCAAAAGGAATTCATGCATGTGGAGTTAATGAAGACCTCAATATAAATGCAAAAAATTATGAATTTGCAGCTCTTACTTACAACAACAATATAAGCATAGCAAAATATGGCCCATTGAATGGAATTCACATTAAAAATAAAATTATTAATTATTTTCCAATTGGACTTAGTAAATTAATTCCGAATATTATTGGAATTGGCATTGATGACACAAAATTGATGGAAATAACTAAAAATGACCTCAAACATTTCCCAAAACTTCTTCATTTATTTTTGAGAAAAAATTTACTTAAAGTTCTTGAAAAAGATTTATTTAAATTCAATCCTGATTTGAAATTTATCAACATTGATGAAAATTTATTAACAAAAATTGATCCAAATATTTTTGATCATTTAATTGATTTGAAGCATTTGCATTTGAAGAAAAATATGTGCATTGATAGTGCAACAAATTTATTTATAGAAGTTGAAGATTTAATTGAACTTGTTGTTGTTAAATGTAATGAAAATGTTGAAAAAGCAACAACAACTTTTGCACCAAAATCAAATTCAAAAGTAAATATTCTAACTGAACCATCAGAAGAACAAGAAGAAGATGAAAAAGGACATGAGAAAATTACTGAAGAAAAAAAAATTGAAACACAAGACATTGGATTGCCAACCAAACTTGGTTTCATTTTTGGAATTATTTGGATATCAGTTGCTGTAGGTTGTGGTGTTTATTGTTTTAGAAAAAAATGTTCTTAAAGTATAATGTGTGTTATGAAATTGAACTTCGAGAAAATATAAAGAGATAAAATTGCAAAGATTTAATGAAAATAAAATTGGTCTTTTCCATTCTTTGTTGTTTAGGAAAATTTATTATTAGACATTTAAATAGCAATTCCTACAGAAAGTTATTAAATCTTTTTAAATTGTTAACTTTTTTTTATATCTATAATGATTTATTGCATGTAAAAACATAAACATGTTTTTGTTAAACACGAAAAATGATAAAAAATTAAAAAATGTTCATTATGAATTCTAATTTAATTTATTTTAAAAAGTGAATTATTTCAGAGTGCAAGTTCATTAAATCTAGAAAAGTTTTTTGAAGAATGAAAGTTTTTAGGTAACAATTTTTTGCTAATGTCTTAAATTGCATAAATACAAATTTTAAAAAATAATTTTAAAGTTAATAATTTGCAGAGTCCGAAACCGTTTCACGAATAACTAAAAATCAACTAATTTTTATTCGGTTAAAAATAAAACACTAACCGGTTAAATTTTGGTTGATTTTTAGTTGAAATTTTTAACCGGTTTAAATTTAGTTTGAAATTTTTAACCGGTTAAATTTTAGTTGATTTTTAGTTGAAATTTTTAACCGGTTAAATTTTAGTTGATTTTAGTTGTTTGTTCGGATAAAGTCAACTAATCCGAACAATTTTAACCGGTTAAAAATTTCAACTAAAAATCAACCAAAATTTAACCGGTTAGTGTTTTATTTTTAACCGAATAAAATTAGTCGATTTTAAGTTATTTGCAACTAAAATTTCAAACGGTTTCGGACTCTGATAATTTGTATACAAAAACCTGACAGTTATTATTAGAATTTAAAAACCAAAATTTTCAAACGTTTCTATGACTTTTTTTCTCAAGTCATTCATTCATATATATATCAAAAATTCAAGAGGTCAAAAGCAGTTAATATCATTATGAAGCTGATTTAAAATCTTTTAAGATTAATATCACAATTAGACCCAGTATCATTATAGCTATGTATTGTAAATAGGGTTTTTCGAATTCTCATTCTCAAAAATTTTTGAGAATGAGAATGAGAATTGAGGAATTCTCGAGATTCTCATTTCTCATTCTCAATTTTTTTATATGAAAAAAAAAATTTAATATTTTGAAGTTGTTCATATAAAATCAAAATAATGAGGATTAAGATGATCATTTTTGATATGATACAAAGAAGAAAATGAAAGATTCCTTCGCTCATAATTGATTTTGTTGGGATTAAAAATAATTAATCAATAAAATTTTATTATTATTTATTTTGTATCTACAATCTAGTATAAGCTTTTATCAGTTTTGTTAAAATCATGATAATCATTTAAAGAAGTAAATTTGATTTTATTGTATTAATACTTTCGAAAATTTATTGAAGTATTTTGAAGAATAATTAATAAGAAGAAACTACACAATAATAAACATTTTGCGATATTGTGTTAACATATCCATACATTTGCTATAAGAGCTATTTACCAAATTTTTCAATAGCAGAAACTTGATCGGGAAAGAATATAAAATACTCATAAAAGTAATTTCTCAAGCTATTTAAAATCGAATTTTTTTCAGCAAAGAATCTTCATTTTGAAAAAATTTTCAAGAATTTCTTGTATGAAAAGTCAGAAAAATTTTAAAAATCCTGAAAAATTCTCATTCTTTACTAGAAAATTTTACCAAAAAATCTTTTTTTCATATGAAAAATTCTATAAAAATTCTCAATTGAGAATTCTCAAAAAAATTTTGAGAATGAGAATGAGAATGAGAAATTCTCATTCTCAAATTCTCGAGAATATTCTCAAAAAGAAAAACCCTAATTGTAAATCATCAAGTTGAAATAAACCTATCTATCTATCTATCTATGACTTTTGTGTCTGAATTCAAGAAATTATAAAATTTAGTAAAATCTTTAACTTTTAGCTTCTTACAACTTTTCTATTTCACATTTTACATCAATTTATCAACATCGTTAGATCTCACATGCTTTTATAAACTAGCAAACTATGGAAATCATTTTAAATGTCATTGAAAATTTAATAGGAAAACACACGCAGGACAAGGAAGCAAAAGATGTCACTGGAATTCACATCAAAGATAAAATTCTCGAATATTTTCCATCAAGATTGGACAAATTGATTCCGAATTTACTTGGATTGAGCATACAAAATTCGAAGTTGAAAGAAATCAACCAGAATGATTTAAAGCAGTTTCCAAAAATGCAACATTTATTCATCATTCAAAATCAATTGACAGTTCTCGAGAAAGATTTACTAAAATTCAATCCAGATTTGACTTACATAAATTTAAAAGAAAATATGATAAAGACAATTGATTCAAATATTTTTGATGGATTAACTAAATTATATAAAATTGTTTTGCTGAAAAATGAATGTGTTGACAAAGAAGGTGCTGAAACTGAAGGAATTAAAGAAGTTATTGCTGCTGTCAAGAACAAATGTGCTCCTGTAAGTTTATTTTTTAGAAAAAATCAGAAAATGCCATTTTAAATAATTGACATTTTTAAATTAGAGTTGTGTCATTAAATTAGCATTTCTTCTCTTTGTTGAACTTGAATGAAATTTTACTGAATTTTCCTAAATTTGAGTTTTTTTTAGGCAGAACCAAAAATAAAAATCGACGCAGTTTGTGCGACTTCAATGGTAGGTTGGGGAAGTCATTTGACGAAAACAATTTCTGAATGTGCAATAACTGATGATTTAAAAATTACATCACGAAACTATGAATTTCACTCTCTTGTTGGTAACAAAAATGACAGTCCAAAAACGGCAGATTTTACTGGAATTCATATAAAAAATAAAGTTTTAAATTATTTTCCCTCAAATCTCGGTGATTTGATGCCAAATTTAATTGGTTTAAGTGTTGAAAGTTCTAAATTGATGGAAATAACACAAAATGATCTGAAACCTTTTTCAAAAATGCAACATTTATGGATTGTTGCCAATTTGATCAAATTCGTTGAAAAAGAATTATTAAAATTTAATCCAGATTTAATCTATATCAATTTACGCGATAATTTGATCAAAAAAGTTGATCCAAAAGTTTTTGATAATTTGTATGACTTAAAACATTTGATTTTTCAAAGAAATGAATGCATTGATGGGCAAGCAAATTCTTATGATCAAGTTAAAGAATTTTCTGAACTTGTAGCTGAAAAATGTGGTGGTCAACTTAGAAAAACAACAACAACGACAACTTTAGGACCAACATCAAGATCAAAACTTGAAATTCCATTTGATGAGCCACAAGATGATGAAAATGACAAAGGAATAGTAATTGAAACTCAACCAATTGGATTGCCAGTTAAAGTTGGTTATATTGGTGGAATTATTTTGTTGTGTTTTACTGTTGGAATTGCTGTTTATTGTTTTAGAAAGAGATGTTCTTAAATTATTTTAACTTGTACATCAATCAAGGTCTATCAATATTTTCATTCTGCAACACTCTATTTTTATTATAAAATCGACAACAAGTGAATCATTAGTGAACATTAGTAGTAAAATGAACAGAAATTTTATTTGGAAGAAATTCAATATTTTATATTAGTCACCAATATCAAATCAGATAATCTCAAAAATATATTTTTATCCATTTTATCTTTTTCCACACAAATACAGCAAAAAATCACGATAAAAAAATTTGTTATCAAAAATTTTATTTTATCTTCAAATAAAGCTCACAAAACTTTTTTTAATATTTATTTTTTCTACATAAAAATCTTAATTAAAAACACACTCAAAATGGCTCCAATCAGAGAGGATTTCCCAAAATTTCCTTTTGCTCCACCAGCTGTTTGATCATTGATCCATTGTTGGAAATCATTTACAGCAAGCATATTAATTCTTGGATTAATAGCAACACAGAAATTGTCTGTGGTCACTAATCCTGCTATATTGTTACCATCGCAAATAATTGCTGCTCCAAGAAGACCACCACATACTGGAAATTGTCCAATGACTCCATTTGCACAAAGAAACCCATTTGCACCACAATGTTCAGCTCCAGTTCTTACAACAATTGGTGTCATCATAAGATTTTGTTCATTTGGTGCCAAATTAAAGCCATAAAGTGTGCAAAATCTATTCTGTGGTAAAGCTGGTGCACGATTTCTAGGTGAAAATGAAAATTGCTGATCAACTCGATGATTCATTCTTGCTATTGCAATATCAGCTTGTGCATGAAGAACAATTTGTGCTGCTTGAGCTCTGAAACCTTCACCAACTCGAGTACCACGGAAACGATAAATGACACTATTTGGAAGTTCCACATTTTGATAAATTGCTCGTGTTGTTAGAATATGGTGAAAAGTCAAAAGAGTTCCAGTACCGAGGTATGTAATATTTCCGCCTGGAGTTAGTGGTGCTCTTTCAACTTGAACGATAAATTCAATTGCAATACTGTCATTGTGCAGTGGCACAATCTGTTGATATGAAGATTTGATGAAAATAAAAAGAAAAATTGTAAAGATGGCAAAATATTTCATGCTGACTCTTTGACTTGTTGAACTGCACTAAAGACGATTTTGGCGTGATTTTTGATAAAAAAGAATAAAACAGTTTGATGAGATTTAGATAAAAAGTTAATGAAAAATGATAAGAAAATTTATTTGTGCAAATACAGATTGATTAAAAACGTTTTGCGTAGATTTTGTAAACTTTCGTCACAGATATGGTGAGGATTAAAATGATGATTCATATTTTGCTAATTATGAAGTTTATTTACACGTTATGCAATTGGAATGTTATGAACTTTTTTTTTTAAGAAATCATGATTAATGAAAATCATAAGAATATTTTTTTTGCAATCTATTTTATTAGACTTTAAATACTGTTGGATTCAAATATTAATATGATGTTTTCTATGTTTTCACTATCCCTTATTCATCAGTTTTCTATTGCAAATTGTCGATATTATCCAATAAAATTTAAATTGTCTTAACTTTTGCATCAGAAACTTTCTAAAACGAATGTACATGGCAAAATTTAAAATGTTTTACTAATGTGATGCACAAAATTTTTAACTGAAGTAATTGTCAGTAATGCTATCATGAATAATTCTTTGACTAGGAACTAAATGTCATAAACAATCATTCAGATAATTCTCAAAAATATAATAAAAGTTCTTATTTAAATCAAACTTTAAAATTAAAATCTTGAAGGGTTTAGTTTTAAATATTATATCAGTAACATTTGCTTAGTTCCTATTTTTCATTTCTGTAAAGCAAAACCATGCTTATTTTTAAAACATTTATAATTATTGCAAAATATTTCTATGAATAAGTAAATTCTTGATGAATATGATTATTTACAAGTTTTTAAAGAATCTTAATAATTTTGAGTTTAATTTATCTTTGAATTTCACGAAGTTTTTATTTTTTCCAAGGGGTGAGGACTCTTGATAATCAAAACAAAATAAAGATTGAAAATCAAAAATTTTGTATGAAACTATCAAAAAATTTTTTTAATTTGATGCAGTTTTTGGTAGAGTTCACACTGTTTGATTTTTTTCAATAATGTCCTTATTTGTCTTTATTTGACAAACATCTAAATCAAAGAATTATTTTTCTGCAAAAATTCAATAAAGTAATTATTTCAAAGTACGCAAAAAACACACAAAAATGTTCATTCATTTTTTATCAACATTTTAATCTTAATCCATGGGGAAATTTACAAAAAATAGATACAAAAAAATCTATAATCTTTCTTTGACTTTTATTTTTTTTTTACATTAATTTACTAATGAAAACACCAAAAATAATCATCATTATCGAAGTCATAATTTTGCCAACACTTGATGTTCTAGTAATCCATTCATGGTGATGTTGAATATTGATAATGTAAGCTCTTGGATTAGGGCCACAATATTGTTCTTGTGTCACAAGTCCAGCAAGTCTTTCACCATCACAAATGATTGGTGCACCAATAAATCCACCGCAGTTTGCAAATCGACCAGGTGTGCCAGCAGTACAGAAGAAGTTTCCATGAAAAAGATGATCACATTCAACTGAATCTCTAATTCTTGCTGCTTCCATATTCATTTGTTCATTTCCGACCCATTGTGGTGTTGAGCGAGTTCCAAAACCAAACATCGTGCAGAAATGATTCATTTGCAATTCACCAAGTTGTCGAGGCAGAAATGCATTTGTAATTCGATTTGCATCACTTTGTGGAATTCTTAAGACAGCCAAATTATTTTCCAATGGTTGACTGACATTGAAACTAGGAATTATTGAAATTAATTCAACACCGACATCAGCAGAACCAGTTAATCTTGTGTTGCCAAAATGAATTCTTAAAATATTCACAGTAAGTCCTTGAACAGCTGAAGCGATTGTTAGAACGTGACGTTGATTAAGAAGAACACCAGAAGCAAGAAAAGTGTTTTGTGGTGGATTTGTTCGATGAATTTTCACTACAAAACGATCAGCAAAACCATCTTGATCTGGTAATACGATAACTTGTGCGTTGATTAAAGAAATTAATGACAAAAATGTAAGCACTAAAATTTTCATGTTGATCACTTAAAAGGTAAAAATGAACTGAAAATGAAAATCTTTCTTTGAGCTTTATAAAAAGATAAAATCTATTTTTTTCTGTTATCGATTTTGATAAAATAAAAAAGATAAATTGGGAAATATGAATCATAATAAGTAAAAAGAAGTCAATATTTGATAATTTCTACAAATTTCAATTTTAATTTCTTCAATAATATTCCATATCAGCAACACTATGAATTTCAATAACTTTTACATTATTTTCAATTTCTTCTCTTTCTACAAGTTCACCATTTTCATTTCTTTTTCTTCTTTTTCGTCTTTTCTTTTTTTCACCTTCAACTTTTTCTGATTTTTCTTTTTTCTTTCTTTTTTCAGGCTCGATTTGATGAACTTTTCTTAAATGTGACCACAAACTGCTTTTAGTTTTTAGAACATTTTCACAATGTCCACATGGAAATCTTTCATCTGAATGAACTTTTTGCATGTGAATTTTCAAAATTAATTCTGACCTAAAAAGTGCTTCACAAATTTCACATTTTAATGCATCAGGATTTGCTCGAAGTTTTGCTTGATATTTTTCATGTTTTTTGTAGTGAATTTTTAAATTTCCCTTTTGAACACAAGAATAATCGCAAAGTTCACATTTGAAGTTTTTCTCTTGTTTTGCTCTTGTTCCATCTGGTCTTTCGACATGCATGTTTTTGATGTGTTTCTTTAATGATCGACGATCTGAAAGTCTTAAATTGCAATGAGGACAATCAAGTAATTCTGGTGAATCATGTTTTAACATATGATCATTCAATTGTGCTCCACGTGAAAAATGTTGACCACAAACTTCACATTGGAAAGTTTTATTGTGAGTTTTTTCATGATCCCTTAAATTTTGCTTTGTTTTGAAGACTTTTTCGCAAATGCTGCAAGCTAAAGTTTTGTAGGCTGTATGAACTTGTTTAATGTGACTTGTCATGCATAAAGGTTTCACTCGTTTACCACAAATTTCACATGCAATCATTGTACTATCATGTGACTTCAAATGCTGCCTTAAACAGACCAAATTAGGGAAAATTTTAAGGCAAATTTCACACTTTTGTTGATCATTTACTCCAATATGTTTTTTAATGCAAGCAAGAAGTTTTGATTTTTTGTCATATTCTTCACCACACATGTCACATATTAGAATAACATTTGAAGGGACTTTTATACATTTTGGAATTGAATTTTTCTCTACTTTTTTCTTTCTTCCTCTTTTCGAAATAATATCGCAGACAAACATATCAAATGGCCTTTGAACTTGTAGTGATTCATTAATGATGGAAGTTGATGTTTCTTCTTTAACTTCTGACGATTTTTCATTAAATTCAGTTGTGTTTTGATGTTGAAAATCTAGAAATAAATAAATATCTTACTACATTTATTTAAGATCTTAAGACTTAAAATTTTTTAGAGTTTACAGATTATGTTATCATTCATAGCTGTCTAAATCTATAAAACAGCACAATCAAATTAAAATCTAAAGATGAACAATTGTCTATAAAAGCAAAAATTGGTAAAAAATTTTAGGCGAAATAAAATTGAAATTGAATCTACAGACACACCTCGTTGAGTAATAAATATAAATAGATTGTCTAACATTTAGTTAAAAAATCATTAGAATAAAAATTTCATCCACTTGCTCTAATCATTAAAATCTTTTCCAAAATTCATATAAAACTTACCATAATCATCTTCAAAATGATCCTCATTAACATATTCATCCAGAAATTCTACAATTGGTTCTTCGTCTTCTTCCTCTTCAGCTTCTTCAGCTTCTTCAACTTCTTCTTGAATTTCAATTTTATTTTCTTTTTCTAATTCTTTTGTTTTAATTTTTTTCACAATAATTTTGACTTGTTTCATTTGAGTTTTTTCTTTCTTTTTAAAATCAACTTTTTTAGTTTTAATTTTCTTAGCTTCAAGTGCTGCCAAAGCTTTCAATCGTTCTTCTTCTTCCTCCTTTTCCCTTTGTAATCTCATTCTTTCTTTTTCCAATTCAATTTCAATTTGCTGCTGTTGTTCAATTTCAACTCTTTCTTTTTCATGCAATGTCAAATGTTCACTAAATTCTCGTTGACTTCCAAATCCAGTTGCACCACATTTACTGCATTGAAATCGATCAAATGGATGTGAATTTTTCATATGATAATGAAGACTTAAAACATTAACATCAATGCCACATATTTTACATTTTACATTGCTTTCTTGATGTGCTTTCATGTGTCTTTTAAGGTAACTTGCTGTTGAATATTTATGACCACAAACTTGACATGAAAAAGCATCTGGATTATTATGAAGTGCCAAATGACCATTCAATTGATGCCGTCGTGAAAATCTTTTGTTACAAATATGACAGACATAATTTTTATTATGAGTCATCATGTGATCCTTCAAATTATCACGAGTTTTAAAAGAAGCGGAACAAATTGTACATAAAAAATTTCTTTCACTTGCATGAACTTGTTTCATGTGATAGGGCATACAAAGAGGTTTTACCATTTTGCCACATAATTTGCATCCAATCATTTCTGAATGAGAAATTTTAACATGTTGATTAAGCATAAATTTATTTGGAAAATTTACTCCACAAATGCTGCATAAAAGTCGTGTTTTTTCATCTCTAATATGTTCAGCTCTGATGTGATGGATTAAATAAGTTTTGGTCTTTATATGCTTGCCACAATAGTCACATTGAACTGTGTAAATTTTATTTGCAGCTTCACTATGATTTTGCTTCATGTGCATTCTTAAGTCACTTTTTGAAACATTTTTATGTCCACAAATTTTACAAATTGCACATTCATGTTTTGCCAAATGTTTTTCTGATTTAAATTTTCTATCACATTTTGGACATTGATGTGATGGTTGTTGATGGATTTTCATATGAGAAGAAAATTTTTGCTTTGAGTCAAAAAATAAGTTGCAAATTGAGCAGATAAAAGTTTGTTGTGGAGATTTTTCTCTGGACTCTTTTGCTATAGCTGTTAATTTTTCCAAAGAATCTGTTCTTTGTAAATTTTTTATTGTTGTAGATATAGTTTGTTTATTAGGAACATTTCCAGTTTGTATTTGTTTTGCTTCCTTATTAGCAGAAATTGTTTTAGTTTCATTTTCATTAACTTCATCTGGTTCAATTTTGATGTAGAAAGTATTGACTTCTACTGTTGTCATTTTTTCTGTTCACTGTATTTTGCTATTCTTCTTTCAACTTGATTTATTATCATTGAAATTCTTCATTAAACACTAGTGTAGCAATTTACTAATCTTCCAAATGTAATAGTTATCAAAAAAAACTAAAATTTATAAACCTTTATTAGTAAATGTTGATCTCATAATTTATTATTGTTTAAAAAAAAAGGTTAATTGCTTACCAAAAAATGCAATGCAAAAAGTTTAAAAATTGCTCTCGCATCTATTGAAAAATTCAAATTTTTAATAAAAATTTTTTTTGTTACAAATGTTTATGTTTACGTTTATTATATAAAACCTTATAAATGTTTTTTTGTGCGATTGATACAAAAAATGTCAAATTCCAAATTTAAATTTCACCATAAAATATTTTTGCAATCAGTGTAATAATATGATAATTTTTCAAGATTGTATTGAAAAGAAGATATTTAATTTTTTATAGAATCTTAGAAAAGTTTATTGGAAAAGATAATAGGGTCATATGTTGATAAAAAATGTGCCGAAGGCTTCAATTTTAAAACATTTAATGAACAAAATAAGACTTGGACTTTTCTTGTACATGCTTAAATATTACAATAAAAAAAATTGGTGAAAGTCTCTGAAAATTGTTAAAACAGTTACCTGAAAATTAATTCAAATATTCTTTTAAATAAACTTCATTTCTTTGAAGAGTCTACAAAAATTGTAGAAATTTTGCCGCCAAAATTATCATTAAATTCTTTCAAAGGTTTTTTTCATTGTGTGTTTTAAAAAAGTTTTTCAACAACAAAGCATAAAATATTTCAGAAAACTTTTTCCAATAAAAACAACATTTTTAGAAACAAATACAAAACATCACGAAACTTTTCAAAAATGAGTGCAAAAAAAGGTTTAAAACAAACTAGACTTCCATTTCAAATTTTAACTTCGCCTAAAGTAACAACTCCAGTTTCCACTAGTGATTCCTCGTCAAAAATCATGATTTCTCCAAAAACATCAATTACAAAAACACCAGTGAATACGAAAAAAAGAAAACCATCTTCAGATAGTGAAAATCAAAATGCAACAAAAATTTTACGAGTCAATTCAAATGAGAATATTGCAGAACTTGATCCAGTAGAAAAGATCGATGAAAAAGTTGACCAAGCTGTAATTGATATCTCTGAAGATTCTTCAAATGGAAAAATCAATAAAGAAGAAAAAACACCATCTGAAGAGGCTGAAAATTCAATTCGCATAAGACTTCCATCAAAACGTAAACAAACTTTTGATACCAAGCCAAGGAAATCATTAGAAGAAATTGAATTTGATCCAGATGACTCAGTTGTTTATCTCGATGAAGAGGAATTACCTATAAAAACTAAAAAGAGTGGCAAAAAATCAGAAAAGAAAAATAAACAAAAGCAAAAATCTACACCAACAAGTAATAGCAAAAATGAGACAAATCGTGTGAGAAAATCATTGAGACTTAATGATTCATTGGATGAGAAAGAAATATCAGGAATTGAGATAATGGAAATTGATGATTCAGATAATGATCCAGTTGAAACTGACAAAAACGAAGAAGCAGAATGTTTAGAAAAACAAGAACTTCAACCATCATGTGCAACGACTGAAACAGCAGCAACAAAATCTGTATCAGCTGAAGTATCAAAACTCATTGAAACTTCATCAACAAATGAAAATATTCATGATCAAATTGTTGAATTGCTAAGTGACGATGTTAAATCACCATCAAAAAAATCTACTGCAAATGAAATTGTCAATGCTGAAAAAACAACACCAAAATTAACTCCCAAAATGCTTGCACGAAGAAAAGAATTAGAAGCTAAACGAATTGAAAAAGAGCAACAGAAACAAAAAGAACGCGAGGAAAAAGAGAAACAGCGATTGTTGGAAAAACAAATGCGTGAGGATGCCAAAAAGAAAGAGAAAGAAGAAAAAGAAGAACAAAGAAAACGCGAAAAGGAAGAACGAGAAGTAAGTAAAATTAAAAGTTTATTTCTATAGTCAGATTGTTTATTGGTTACTTTAATTGAAAGTTATTTAAAAAGATCTAGAAAATTAGTTTCTCAGAAAATAAAAACTTTTAGCTAAAGTAAACAGTAGTAATTTTATAATAACGACTATTTTTATCAAAAATAGTAATAACTTCCAAGTAACCAGAACTCATTAAGTTCAATATTAGCTGACTATTTAATTTCATTTTAATAAGCTTGACTGGTGCCGTTATTGATTTTAAATTTCAAATTTTAGAAAAAGAAACAAGCTGAGCTAGAAAAGAAAGAGGAAGAAAAACGTCAACGTGAAGAAGAAAAGAAGGTAAAATTTAAATATCTTTATACCATAAATAAGCCTAAGAAAATTATTGATTAATTGAGCTAAGTTGCTAAATAATCATAATTTTATGAATTTTAAAACTCAACTCTATGAATTAACCAATTTAAAAATTAAAATTCTTTCTATTATTTTAGAAAATAGCAGAACAGAAAGAAGAAGAAAAGAAGCAAAAGGAAGAAGAAAAGAAGGTAAAAATTTATTCGTTATCATCATTTCATTTTTATAATATTTTATTAAATTTTTAGCGACAACTTGATGCTCGTGATGAAGAGAAAAAGAAGAAAGAAATGGAAAAACTCAAAGAAGAAGAACGCAAAAAGAAAGCAGCAGAAGCATTTTCAAAATTCTTTCAAAAGAAAAATGCTGATACTTCTGTAGTTATGGAAGAAGAAATTTCAAAAGATAGCGCTGAAAGTGTTGAAAATGCTGGTCATTTTATGCCATTTCAAATACGTGGAAAAATGCGTTTGGCACCTTGTGTGAGACTTCAAATATCAAAAAATCAATTAGATACATTAGATGAATTCTTATTGAATAACAATGAAAATGAATCTTATTTGAAAGATCTCAAGAATGGCAAAATTCCTAAAAAATCTGGCAAAACATGGCCATTGGAAGATAAAGATGATGATGAAGTTGTTGTCATTGGTAAGGCATAAATACTGACTATTAAAAATTATTTTTTAATTTTTTCATTTTTTTAAGATGAACTTGAAGGTGTCGGAGAAGACATAATTACAAATGACAATAATATAAAATGCAAATATCGCGCAAAATTGTTTTTATTTAGTGAAAATCGTCGACCAGCATTTTATGGAACATGGCGCAAAAAAAGTACAAATGTTACTGGTCGAAGGCCTTTTGCGCTTGATAAAGTAAGTAAACTGAATTTTGTCAGTTTTAGCTCAGTAACTTTGACTACTTTAATAAAGGTTACAATGTCAACCACAGCAATTTTCAATTATTTACTGATCAATCATTTATCATTTTTTTTACAGAAACACTTTGATTACGAAGTCGATTCAGATGAAGAATGGGAAGAAGAAGAACCTGGTGAATCTTTGCACGGAAGTGATTCTGAAAAGGAAAAGGAAACTTATGATGACAATTATGAACTTGATGATGATTTCTTTGTTCCACATGGTCATTTAAGTGAAGAAGAAATGAAAGAAATGAATGATGACATGGATGACAACAGTCCTGAAATTCAAAAGGCAAAATTAAAAATTTTACAACAAGAATTTGCAGCTGAAATAAAAAAGCCAACAGAAAAAATTAAACCAAGATTGATTGGATGTATTTGGATGAATGGTGATGAAGATGAAGAAGGTTGCTCTAAAGGTGACAATCTTGATAAAAAATATCATTGTTCTGATATTATTTGGCGTATTTTAAAAGCACGTGAAATGATGTCAAGTGGAGAAAAAATAAAAATGGAAGAATTTGAGCCTGAAATTGCTCCAGAGCCAGAGGATGAAAATGAAGAAAAAATTGTAAAAACACCAGCATCTAAAAAATCTCCACCTAAAATTGATAATGATAGCGTTAAAGAATTTATTAAATTAATTCATGGCAATTTGAATAGCAAGAAATTTATCATTCGTGAATTCCAAGCTTATCGTCTCAAGAAATATCATGATGTACCAACTTATCAAGAGTTTTCTGTAAAAAGTGTCGATGAGAAAATGAATGAATTGTCAGAATATAAAACATGTCCTGAAGAAGGTCCATTGTTTGGTAAAAAATGCTGGTTGGTTAAAAAAGACGTCTTGAAAGAATACTTTGGTGATGAAAAATTACCACTGCCAAATCAATGGATGTACATTTTGGAAAAAATTAATAAACAAAATAATAATGCAAATAGTGGCGAAAGTTCAAAGAAAAACAGTCGTGAAGCGAGTCCAGAAGAGAATTTAGCTTCAAAAAATGTAAATGAAACATCACAACAAATAACAGATGAACCACAGAAAGATTTGACAAAAGAAACCAAGAATGGAAGCAAAAAATCATCTGCCGTTGCTTCACCATCATCTAAATTGCCTTTCCAAAAGAAAACAACTTCAAGTGTAGTTGCAGAAAATAAAACTACAACAAATAAAGAACCACAAAAACCATCATCACCAGCTCAAAGCAATAGCAAATCAAATCAACAAAATAATGGCAAGAAACGAGTTCCATTGTTGATGTCAGTTAAACCTGGTCAAAAAATTAATGAAGAAAAGAAAAATAGCATCATATCACTTTTTCTGAAATCATCAACTAAAACTAATCAAAATGAAAACAGCACTACTGAAAATGTTGATGAAAATGGTGTGATTGAGATCATTGACTGATCAATGAGTTGCAAATTAATTAAATAGTTTTAAAATAAACATTTTTATGGTAGTTATTAAATGTATTTTGAATAAAATTTCTAAAATAATAAAATTAATCTTTATTAATTTAAATTTCTACTGATTTCAATTTTTATTTCTTCAATAATATTCCATATCAGCAACACTATGAATTTCAATAACTTTTACATTATTTTCAATTTCTTCTCTTTCCACAAGTTCACCTTTTTCATTTCTTTTTCTTCTTTTTCGTCTTTTCTTTTTTTCACCATGAACTTTTTCTGATTTTTCTTTTTTATTTCTTTTTTCAGGCTCAATTTGATGAACTTTTCTTAAATGTGACCACAAACTACTTTTAGTTTTCAGAACATTTTCACAATGTCCACATGGAAATCTTTCATCTGAATGAACTTTTTGCATGTGAATTTTCAAAATTAATTCTGACCTAAAAAGAGCTTCACAAATTTCACATTTTAATGCAATGCATCAGGATTTGCTCGAAGTTTTGCTTGATATTTTTCATGTTTTTTTGTAGTGAATTTTTAAAATTCCCTTTTGAAACACAAGAATAATTACAAAAGTTCACATTTGAAGTTTTTCTCTTGTTTTATTCTTGTTCCATCAATTTTTGCAATGTGAATATTCTCATATGTTTCTTTAATGATCTCGATCTGAAAGTCTTAAATTACAATGAGGACAGTCAAAAGCTTCAGGATTTTCATGACTTATCATGTGTTCATTTAAATCAGTACTTCGTGGAAATTTACGACCACAAACTGCACATTGGAATGCTTTATTATGATGTTTTCAAATTGTTCACGTAAATTTTGCTTTGTTTTGAAAACTTTTCCACAAATATGACATTCAAGACTTCTAAAAGTTGTATGAACTTGTCTGATATGATTTGGCATGCAATGTGGCTTGACTTGTTTCCCACAAATCTCACATGGTACCAAATATCAATATGTGATCTCATATAGTTTGCAAAATTGAATTAGTGATGAAAAATTGTAACAATTTGACATTGATGATTTTCATTTTCTCTTACATGCTGTCTTATATGAGTTATTAATTTTGTCTTTTTATCAAAACTTTCACCACTAAATCACAAGTAACAATTGAATTTTTTGGAATTAAAATAAATCGAGGTTGTGGTTCAAGACTTTTAACTTTTCTTTGTCTTTTTCTTGGTTTTGAAATTACATCACAAATTAAAAACTCGAAAGGATTTTGAAATTGCTCAATTTTGACTGCTTCTTTTTGTTCTTCTTTAATTTCATCTTTGGGAAGAATTTCAGGTTGAATTTCTGGTTGTAAAGTTTCATTTGGTGAATCTTAAAAAGGATAAGAAGAAAAATAAACTTTAAAATATTATTTAAAAAAAGTAGTTGGTTATTTTGCAGTAATATACAATGACTACAGCTTAATAATTTATAATACTGATTAAAATTATTGTATTTATTATACTCACCATAATTACAATCCATATTATCAGCTTCATATTCAAATCCATCAAAAGAATTTTCACTTTGATTTTCTTCAAGTTTCTCTCAATTTCAGTCAATATTTTGGTAAATTCTTTAGCTTCTTTTGTATTTTCTAATGATGGTTTTCAGTTTTATTATTTGTTTTATTTGATGAAGGTTTTAAAATTTTGTCATTTTTGTCAAAGTTTTTAGATCTATTTTGATTACTTATTAAGTTTTCAGAATTTCTTCTTTGTCTTCATCTAAATTAATTTGAATTATTTTTAGCACTTTCTCTATTTTGAGCTTCAATAAATCGTTACTGCTGGATTACTTCTTCTTCTTTTTGATTACTTTAGTTTTCTTTAAATTACTTCCACGCTTTTGTATGGAGACTATTTTTCATTTCAGCTTTATCATTTTCAACTCTTCCTTCTCATTGAATTCTTTAAATGTTCACTAAATTCTCTATGATATCTCAAATCCAGTTGCACCACATTATACATGCATGAATCGATCAAATGGATTGTGATTATATACTCATAGTATATTTAATTTAAACATATGATCACATCAATGCCGCATATTTTATTTACATTGCTTTCTTCATGAGCCTTCATGTGTTTTTTTAATAACTACTGTAGAAAAATGATGATTACAAATTTGACATGAATAAGCATGAGGATCATAATGAAGAATTCTATGCTCCCTTAGATGATCTGGACGAGCAAATATTTTGTCACAGAGATCGCAGCATGAGTTTTATTATGAGTTCTCATATGATCACGAAAATTTGATTTTGTCTTGAATGAAGCGGAACAAATTGTACATAAAAAATTTCGATCTGTTGCATGAACTTGTTTCATGTGATACGGCATACAAAGTGTTTTACCATTTTGCCACATAATTTACAGGTGGACCATTTCTGAATGTTTTATCAGCATGTGTTTGTCAAGTAAAAATTTATGAGGAACTTTGGTAAAAAGAGTAATAAAAGATGCGTTTTTTTCATCCTTAATATGTTCAGCTCTGATGTGATGGATTAAATAAGTTTTGGTCTTTATATGCTTGCCACAATAATCACATTGAACTGTTAAATTTTATTTGCAGCTTCACTATGATTTTGCTTTCATGTGAACTTTCAATCACTTCGAGTTTTAACTTTTTATGCCACAAATTTTACAAATTGCACATTCATGTTTTGCTACATGTTTTTCTGATTTGAATTTTCGATCACATTTTGAACATTGATGAGTTGCTTCTTTAGGATTTTCATATGATTATGTAAATTCTATTGCATTTAAAGTATTTGAGCAAATTGTAGAATGAAGTTGTTGTTTGATTTTCTTCTGGATTTGTTAATTTTATTTGGATTTCTTGAGATTTTTGTTTGAAATCTTTGTGAGATATGTTGTTGTATTGATTGAAATTTTCCAAAATATTTTAGATTCATTTGAAGAATTTTGAATTTTACTTGATCACATCGTCAATTTTTCTCTTCAGGTTCACTTTTGATTGAAATTTCATTTTGTTCTTCTGCTGTTTTATTTTGACTTTTCTTTTTATTTGTGAAATAAATTTTTCGAATTTTGCTTTTGTGCTTTCACTTTTATGTCTTTTGATGATTTTTTGTACTTTTATCATTTGAATTATTTTAGGATTTTTTACTTTTTTTATTTCTAATTTCTTTTTCTGTTCTTCCTTTTCTTTGACATTAAAATTGGAGAATTCACTAATTGATGCGTCACAATCATCTTCTGGTTCAATTTTAATGAAAAATGAGTTCTGGTCAATTATTGTAGTCATTTTTACTAAATCTAAAAGAAAGAATTTTTTAAAGATCTTTTTTTGTTATTGTTTTGATTTTGTTAAAATTTCAATGTTTTACATTTTTTATGAAAGTGAAAAAAAAGTCAGTTTGAAAACTGTTGTAATGTTTTGGAGAAAAAAATTGAAATTCACCACAAATTTATAAAGCACATTTTAAATGAAGACAAAATATTTTTAGCGTTTAAGAAAATTCTCATTTCTGTTTGTATTTTTAAAAAAAATTTTATTCATTAAATAAATCTTATACATTATTTTCATAGAGGGAGAATTATAAATAAAATAAATTATGTCTTTCCTAATTATGCAAGTCTTTTGTTTCAAATCACAAATTTCTTCTTCTCAAATTGTTATCCATCAAAAATATTGAAATGTTCAGTGATCCTGATAATAATAGAACCACAAAGAATGTATTGATAATAGCCTGATGTCTTACACGATATTCACCCACTTGGTGTTGATTCTGGAATTTCCCACCATAAATTCAATTTCACTTCTACCAAGAATCATTGACAATCGTGTCTTTGAATTTTGTTTCCCAATCTGCATCAGTTGCTACCATCTGCCATTCACCATTACTAACAAAGTCGTTCAACAAAGAAATAAACTTGAATCAGTCATGAAATTATTTCTTGGATTGCCAGCAACAAATTTGCAAGTCACAATTTGGCCTCTTCTATAATTTTTTCTTTGGTTGTGTTCACGACATATCCAAAAACCACTGCCAATTGCATGACCATCATAATAAACTTTGTCACTAGCGAAATTGCTTTGAATCTTGATCAATTGGCATTGGACCTGGATCGACAGCTGCTCCTCTTAACATCGCATCAAGTAGTTTAATAAATCGATTTTAATATAAATTGTCAATGTATGTGGACCAAAGATTGTACTTGCACCTTCATATCTTTGAATTTCATATTCTTCTGGTGTTGTTATATAACTTG
>CM031382.1:4870920-4900469 GCA_018290095.1 Polypedilum vanderplanki | reverse complement strand
AATGGTGATGAAGATGAAAGAAGGTTTGCTCTAAAGGTGACAATCTTGATAAAAAATATCATTGTTCTGATATTATTTGGCGTATTTTAAAAGCACGTGAAATGATGTCAAGTGGAGAAAAAATAAAAATGGAAAGAATTTGAGCCTGAAATTGGCTCCAGAGCCAGAGGATGAAAATGAAAAAAAATTGTTAAAAACACCAGCATCTTAAAAAACTCCACCTAAAATTGATAATGATAGCTTAAAGAATTTATTAAATTAATTCATGGCCAATTTGAATAGCAAGAAATTTATCATTTCGTGAATTCCAAGCTTATCGTCTCAAGAATATCATTGATTGTACCAACTTATTCAAGGAGTTTTCTGTAAAAAGTGTCGATGAGAAAATGAATGAATTGTCAGAATATAAAACATGTCCTGAAGAAGGTCCATTGTTTGGTAAAAAATGCTGGGTTGGTTTAAAAAAGACGTCTTGAAAGATACTTTGGTGATGAAAAAATTACCACTGCCAAATCAATGGATGTACATTTTGGAAAAAATTAATAAACAAAATAATAATGCAAATTAGTGGCGAAAGTTCAAAGAAAAACAGTCGTGAAGCGAGTCAGAAGAGAATTTAGCTTCAAAAAATGTAAATGAAACATCACAACAATAACAGATGAACCACAGAAAGATTTGACAAAAGAAACCAAGAATGGAAGCAAAAAATCATCTGCCGTTGCTCACCATCATCTAAATTGCCTTTCCAAAAGAAACAACTTCAAGTGTAGTTGCAGAAAATTAAAACTACAACAAATAAAGAACCACAAAAACCATCATCACCAGCTCAAAGCAATAGCAAATCAAATCAACAAAATAATGGCAAGAAACGAGTTCCATTGTTGATGTCAGTTAAACACTGCGTCAAAAAATTAATGAAGAAAAGAAAAATAGCATCATATCACTTTTTCTGAAATCATCAACTAAAAACTAATCAAAAATGAAAACAGCACTACTGAAAATGTTGATGAAAATGGTGTGATTGAGATCATTGACTGATCAATGAGTTTTGCAAATTAATTAAATATTTTTAAAATAAACATTTTTATTGTAGTTATTAAATGTATTTTGAATAAAATTTCTAAATAAAAAAATTTATCTTTAATTGAAATTTCTACAAAATTCAATTTTCATTTCTTCAATAATATTCCATATCAGCAACACTATGAATTTCAATAACTTTTACATTATTTTCAATTTCTTCTCTTTCTACAAGTTCACCATTTTCATTTCTTTTTCTTCTTTTTCGTCTTTTCTTTTTTTCACCTTGAACCTTTTCTGATTTTTCTTTTTTCTTTCTTTTTTCAGGCTCAATTTGATGAACTTTTCTTAAATGTGACCACAAACTGCTTTTAGTTTTCAGAACATTTTCACAATGTCCACATGGAAATCTTTCATCTGAATGAACTTTTTGCATGTGAATTTTCAAAATTAATTCTGACCTAAAAAGAGCTTCACAAATTTCACATTTTAATGCATCAGGATTTGCTCGAAGTTTTGCTTGATATTTTTCATGTTTTTTGTAATGAATTTTTAAATTTCCCTTTTGAACACAAGAATAATCGCAAAGCTCACATTTGAAGATTTTCTCTTGTTTTACTCTTGATCCATCATTTTTTGCAATGTGAATATTTTCAATATGTTTCTTTAATGATCGACGATCAGCAAGTCTTAAATTGCAATGAGGACAGTCAAAAGCTTCAGGATTTTCATGACTTATCATGTGTTCATTTAAATCAGTACTTCGTGGAAATTTACGACCACAAACTGCACATTGGAATGCTTTATTATGATGTTTTAAATGTTCACGCAAATTTTGCTTTGTTTTGAAAACTTTTCCACAAATATGACATTCAAGATTTCTAAAAGTTGTATGAACTTGTCTGATATGATTTGGCATGCAATGAGGCTTGACTTGTTTGCCACAAATCTCACATGGTACCAAAATATCAATGTGAGATCTCATATGAGTTTGCAAAATTGAATTAGTGATGAAAAATTTGTAACAAATTTGACATTGATGATTTTCATTTTCTCTTACATGCTGTCTTATATGAGTTATTAATTTTGTCTTTTTATCAAAACTTTCACCACATAAATCACAAGTAACAATTGAATTTTTTGGAATTAAAATAAATCGAGGTTGTGGTTCAAGACTTTTAACTTTTCTTTGTCTTTTTCTTGGTTTTGAAATTACATCACAAATTAAAACATCGAAAGGATTTTGAAATTGCTCAATTTTGACTGCTTCTTTTTGTTCTTCTTTAATTTCATCTTTGGGAAGAATTTCAGGTTGAATTTCTGGTTGTAAAGTTTCATTTGGTGAATCTAAAAAAGGATAAGAAGGAAATAAACTTTATAAGATTAATTTAAAAAAGGAGTTGGTTATTTTGTGTAATTTTGGTTAATCTGTATAAATTTAGCTTGGTATTAATATACAATGACTACAGTTTAATAAATTAACAATACTGATTAAAATTTAATTTCTTTATTATACTCACGATAATTACAATCCATATTATCAGCTTCATATTCAAATCCATCAAAAGAATTTTCACTTTGATTTTCTTCAAGTTTTTCTTCAATTTCAGTTATTATTTTTGTAAATTCTTTAGCTTCTTTTGTATTTTCTAATGATGGTTTTGTAGTTTTATTATTTGTTTTTATTTGATGAAGGTTTTTCAAATTTTTATCAAAGTTTTTAGAACTATTTTGATTACTTTTTAAGTTTTCATGAATTTCTTCTTTGTCTTCATCTAAATTATTTGAATTATTTTTAGTACTTTCTCTATTTTGAGCTTCAATAATCGCTACTGCTTGGATTTCTTCTTCTTCTTTTCTGATAACTTTAGTTTTCTTTAAATTACTTCCACGCTTTTGTATGGAGCTATTTTTTATTTCAGCTTTCTCATTTTCAACTCTTTCTTTCTCATGAATTCTTAAATGTTCACTAAATTCTCTATGATTTCCAAATCCAGTTGCACCACATTTACTGCATTGAAATCGATCAAATGGATGTGAATTTTTCATATGATAATTAAGACTTAAAACATTCACATCAATGCCACATATTTTACATTTTACATTGCTTTCTTCATGAGCCTTCATGTGTTTTTTTAAATATCCTATTGTAGAAAAATGATGATTACAAATTTGACATGAATAAGCATGAGGATCATAATGAAGAATTCTATGCTCCCTTAGATGATCTGGACGAGCAAATATTTTGTCACAGAGATCGCAAGCATGAGGTTTATTATGAGTTCTCATATGATCACGAAAATTTGATTTTGTCTTGAATGAAGCGGAACAAATTGTACATAAAAAATTTCGATCTGTTGCATGAACTTGTTTCATGTGATACGGCATACAAAGTGGTTTTACCATTTTGCCACATAATTTACAGGTGACCATTTCTGAATGTTTTATCAGCATGTGTTTGTCAAGTAAAAATTTATGAGGAACTTTGGTACCACAAAGAGTACATAAAAGATGCGTTTTTTCATCCTTAATATGTTCAGCTCTGATGTGATGGATTAAATAAGTTTTGGTCTTTATATGCTTGCCACAATAATCACATTGAACTGTATAAATTTTATTTGCAGCTTCACTATGATTTTGCTTCATGTGAACTTTCAAATCACTTCGAGTTTTACTTTTATGCCCACAAATTTTACAAATTGCACATTCATGTTTTGCTACATGTTTTTCTGATTTGAATTTTCGATCACATTTTGAACATTGATGAGTTGCTTCTTTATGGATTTTCATATGAGAAGAAAATTTTTGTTTTGTGTCAAAAATTATATTGCAAATTGAGCAGATGAAAGTTTGTTGTTGTGATTTTTCTCTGGATTGTTTTGTTTTATTTGAGGATTTCTTGAGATTTTTGTTGAATTCTTTTGAAATGATTGTATTTGAAATTTCCAAAATATTTTTAGATTCATTTGAAGAATTTTGAATTTTACTTGATCCATCATCGTCAATTTTTTCATCTTCAGGTTCACTTTTGATTGAAATTTCATTTTGTTCTTCTGTTGTTTTATTTTGACTTTTCCTTTTATTTATTGAAGAACTTTTTGAATTTTGCTTTTGTTGTTTCACTTTTATGTCTTTTGATGATTTTTTTGTACTTTTATCATTTGAATTATTTTTAGAATTTTTACTTTTTTTATTTTCAATTTCTTTTTCTGTTTCTTCCTTTTCTTTGACATTATAATTGGAGAATTCACTAATTGATGCGTCACAATCATCTTCTGGTTCAATTTTAATGAACAATGAGTTCTGGTCAATTATTGTAGTCATTTTTACTAAATCTAAAAGAAAGAATTTTTTAAAGATCTTTTTTGTTATTGTTTTGATTTTGTTAAAATTTCAATGTTTACATTTTTTATGAAAGTGAAAAAAAGTCAGTTTGAAAACTGTTGTAATGTTTTGGAGAAAAAAATTGAAATTCACCACAAATTTATAAAGCACATTTCAATGAAGACAAAATATTTTTAGCGTTTAGAAAATTCTCATTTCTGTTTGTATTTTATAAAAAAAATTTTATTCATTAAATAAATCTTATACATTATTTTCATAGAGGGAGAATTATAATAAAATAAAATTATGTCTTTCCTAATTATGCAAGTCTTTTGTTTCAAATCACAAATTTCTTCTTCTCAAATTGTTATCATCAAAAATATTGAAATGTTCAGTTGATCCTTGATAATAATAGACACCACCAAGAATGTATTGATAATAGCCTTGATGTCTTACACGATATTCACCACTTGGTGTTGATTCTGGAATTTCCCACATAAATTCAATTTCACTTCTACCAAGAATCATTGACAATCGTGTCCATTTGAATTTTGTTTCCCAATCTGCATCAGTTGCTACCATCTGCCATTCACCATTACTAACAAGTCGTTCAACAAAGAAATAACTTGAATCAGTCATAAAATTATTTCTTGGATTGCCAGCAACAAATTTGCAAGTCACAATTTGGCCTCTTCTATAACTTTTCTTTGGTTGTGTCACGACATATCCAAAACCACTGCCAATTGCATGACCATCATAATAAACTTTTGTCACTAGCGAAATTTGCTTTGAATCTTGATCAATTGGCATTGGACCTGGATCGACAGCTGCTCCTCTTAACATCGCATCAAGTAGTTTTATAAATCGATTTATATAAATTGTCAATGTATGTGGACCAAAGATTGTACTTGCACCTTCATATCTTTGAATTTCATATTCTTCTGGTGTTGTTATATAACTTGTATAAATGTTTGATAATCCACAAAGAATTGTGTTAAACTCATAAGATCGACTTTTGGCAAAAAGCTGAATTTCATTCTTTAAACGACGACCAGCCATTGTTGTAAATTCACCAGGTAGGCCGAACATTAAAAGGTCACCGATGGCAAAAATTTGAAGAGGAACAACTGATGGCTGCCAGAGATATGGATACTAGAAAGAAAAGAAACAGAAATTAAAATTGATTTATAAAAACTTTTTTTCTGGTTTTTAAAATTAGTCCAGAATTAGAAATTTGAATTATCAAAATTTGTAGGCAATAATTGCTGACAGACAATGCCTTTTAGCAGATTCTAAATGTTTTTTGAATTAATGACATAAAATACTTACAACAGCACGTCCAGTAGCTATTAAAATAGGTTTACTTCCATGACAGGCAATGTCTTGAATGCTTGGTTCAGCAATAAAATCACGAACAGCATTCCAAAAAGCATTTTCACTTGTAGTTCCTTGTGCAAAATCAAAAGCTCCTGGACCATCAGTTGTACCTGCTGCAAATGAATAACCCATTGCTGGATAACAACCTAGATTGCATGGAAAACAAGAAAAACAATATACTTGCAATTTAGCAATAATGAATTTTATCAAAAGCTTCTCAAAACTTACCAGTGTAATTCTGTAAACCTCTCAATTTAGGATTAAAATAAACTCCAGTTTGCTTTGGCATATCAATAAATTGATGAACAAATGACAATGGTCCAGTAACTTCTCTTCCACCTTTCACTTGTAGCAATTTCGATGCACCTTTGTAAATTCTTGAACCAATAATTCTTGTACTTTCATAAATATTTCTACCTGGACCAGAAGCAACACAAACGTCTTTATTTGGACATTTTGATGTCAATGGATCGCATGGTAATCCTGTTGAAAGACATTTTGGTCCCATAATATTTGGTGAGACATCACCTAAATTAGCAGAACAAAAAGCACCAACGAAGCTGCCTTTTCCAACCATGCTGTCATAATTGTATTCTTTTTCAAGCAGCATCGATGCATAACCAACATTATCAGATGAGATAAATTTATTTGTATTATTCATTGATGTTGCATGGACAGCAAACCAATTAAAAGCACCAAGAATTTTTTTATTTTGTTTATCCATAAATCGAAGTTGAAACAAAGTTTTATCAACATTATCTCTATATTGTGCTTTTTCTTCATCTGGATTGTTTTCATATGCCAGCGGTGATCGATTGATGTTTGCATCAAAAATTTCAGTTTCAGATAGGAAAATTCTGCCTTCAACCATGTTATTATGAGCATTGATTATTGACTGTGTTATACCACGAACCATCGCATAGAAAGTTTCCTCAACAAAACCCATGGCTGTGAGATCATAAAGGACAAATTGATGAAATCCTGCTGGTCCACTATGTGTGTCTGTAATAAAAAATCTTATTAAATTCTTATCAAAAAATTTAAAGTTTTTGAATTCCTTACGAGTTCCAGAAATCATGACATTATCAAATCGATAAGTTGCACCAAATTTCTTTTGCAATTCTCGAATTACGTTTCGTTTGACGACATGTGTAATCATTCCTGCATCAACACTGACGAAAACAATTCGATTTTGTCGCTCATCTTCAACAATAAATGTTCGAGCATAGAGGCGTGTATGAATTCCTTGACCACGTTGATTTAGTTGTGCGTAGCCCATCTGCAGAAAATTTTTGAAATTTAAACAGTTCGTAATTTTTATATGGATTGAGTTACTGAGTGGAATTATATTTTACGAATTAAAAGATATCTATAAAAACTGTCTTCTATTTTGCAAGTTTTTTGTGCTTACTTTAAGACTTACATAGTTTTCTTTGCATTAATAATTTCAAATTTCAGAAGAAAACATAAAAATTCTCAATCATGACAAAAAATTGAGAATCAAGAAAAAACCAATAATATTGAAATTTTTATTCGTAATTTTAATTTAAGATTTATAGTACACACAAATGATTGACAGACATTGATAGCTTTCATAATTCCTATTTCAAAATGTTATGATCAAATGACTAATTTTCAACTTTAAAGCTATTTTTAAGTTAGTTAAATAAAAAAATTTAAAGTTTTACTTACAAAAGCAATTTCTACACTTGGTCCTGTGATATCAGCTCTACCTAATCCAATATTGTATGCTGATAATGATTTTATCAATAAAAAAGCTAACAGAATGATGAAAATTCTTCCCATTGTTATTTTTTTAATCGTTGACAGACTAAATATTAACTTTAATACCTAGAATAAAATAAAAATAAGAAATGGTTTTAGGTAAAATTCATAAGGCTTTCTTTCCTAAATTATTCAGTAAAAATATGAAAAATTTAAATTTTAAATGGAAAAATAAAACATTGCTTTTTCTCCAGGTGTGGAAACGATCCAGATACACGTAAATATCTGCAAATATCTGTTAATATCTTTTCGTTTCCACACCTGGCTTTTTCTACTATTAAATTTACTTGACATCTGACTTATGTATAATTTATGTCTAGCTCAATTCAAACACAAAGTTTCCATTTTTTACCTAACAAACGAAATAACAGTTTTATTATCAAACATTATAAATTAGACATTAAAAAATAATGAAAGTCAACTGTTGTTTCTATTGTCAATTAACTTTTATCAAAATTATCAAATATTTGAATTTTTAAATAATCAAATGCATGTCACATAGTAATGTTCAAAATTAAAAGCAGTGAATGTCATTAAAAAATCTACAGAGTTGTTAAAAAAATATGGAATTTTATGATATAAATTAAAAAAAAATCAAAATTTTTATCAATTTGTATTTTCTTCTAATTTGGTGTCAACAACTCTGTTTAAGTAATTAATTAATTATTTTTGTCATCCATAACACAAACAATTGGCAAATCCTTAATAATCACATTGACATTGACAAAGTCAAAAATAATTGCATGATGATAATGAATTGCTTGTGTTTTGTGATCAATCAATTAAATTATGGTAAAATGAAAACAAAATCACTGGTCATTTTCCCATAGCGCACAAACTTGTGAATATTCGCGAATATCGACCTTCTTCTTTTTTGGCAAATCGTTAACTATTGACCACACATCGCAACTTGTTTTATAATTTTTTCTCTTTCTTTATTTTTGACGTACATAAGCAATGAAGTTTTGATCGGTCAATGAGACACAATTAAATTCTTTTATTCAACATTTACGGCGCGTTATTAAAGTAATGTTGATCATTTCCGATTAATTTACACGTATGTTAGTAGATCATCTTCTCAATAATGAATAAAAAAATTTAATATGCAGGTAGCAATATTGAACTTGAACTTGGAGTTTATTTAATTTCAAAGTTGGGCTTTTGTGAGTGTAACTGAATAATAGGTGATTATTAGGTGAGATTATATGATCATTTATTTTTAGTTTTCAATTTTGTTGAAGCTTTTGTTGATTTTCTTTTATGTTTAAATTTATAGCGACGAAAAATTGTCGTTGTAGAAAATTTTAATATTATTAAAGGGACTTTAGAGAGAACTTTGGAGTAATTCTTCAGAAAATGCAAGATTTTTTCATTATTTCACATAGATTCAATCAAAATTAATTATTAAAAATATTTTGTTATAAAAACTGTATTAAATTATTAAGAAAATGTCGAGTTTTGATGATAATTATAAAAATTCTTTTTTACTTATTTCCTTTTATTGTATGAAAAAATTAAATTAAATGAAGAGATTTATTCTCAGATTTAAATTTTCTATGAACTTTTAGAAGATTTCAATGATTTTGAACAACAAAAACTTCAACGTCAATTTTTTTGCAAATAATTGAAATGCACTATTAAAAAAATTTTTTATTCAGCAAAATTTTTTTCTGCAATTTTTAGCGCATTTTTGGAAAAAAAATACGCTATTATATTCACTTTGGCCGGCTGGCTGGCTGGCTGGCTGTTCGGGCGGAACACTGAGATCTCGAAAACTACAAAAGCTAGAGACTTCCGGTTTGTTTTAAAAGTATTGTGCTTTCATGTAGGTTTGCAGAATCTGCTTTATATTGAGTTAAATAACTGTTGAGAATGACAATTTGCGAAAAATAAATTCAATAGAAAATTTTTCTAAACGTAAACAAATATGGCAGAGTGCGTTTAGTAAACTATTTTTCAAAATACTCATTTGACCGTTATTATCAAACGAATTTCTTATCAAAGCAATAACTTCAACATCCTTTATTATAATGAATCTATTACATATATGTTTACAAAACGTGAAAATCTCAAAAACTCCTATTGACGTTCTTAAAATTTAGTTTTGTCAACTTGAGAGTTTCTGCATAGGTATTTCTATGATTAGCCAATTCAATATTGTATTGGAAGAACAATGCTTTAACAACATGTGATTTTGTTAATAAACACTAATCTGTTGCACCAAAAATGCGCTCAAATCAAGTATAGCAACGCATACTGATTTACTATATTTTTTCTTTCAATTTTGCAATGCACTTCTTTATTTAGTCTCGATTTCTAGATCAAGTGTATCAACAATTTTCTTCAATAATAACTTTGTAATTATCTGCTGAATTGACGTAAGTTGAGCACTTAATACTTTTTCATATAATGTCATAAGTTAAATCAAATGAAAGTAAACTGTTCAATATAAAATTTATGATTTTTTTAATCAAAACTCAAACATTAAAACAATCGAAAATTTTTCACTTTCCAGTCTCTTATCCTCAAATTTTTATCAAAATAATTTTAAAATAAAAATAAATTATTGCAATAAATAAAAAATCACTAAAAATCTTCACCCTTGACTTCTAATATTTCAATTTCTTTCAATCCTTTAAATGCAATTCTTTCAACAAGATTTCAAATTTTCAAGGCGATAAAAAGCGAAAAGAAATAAATTTTGCATAAAATTGCAAATGTTGATTGATGAAAATAATAAGCATGCTACATGTTTACATCTCTTGTCTCATGCGGCTTGTTATATAATTATTATAAAGTTTACGCATGCACCGTTGAAAATGGGTTGAAAAACTTGCTTTTATTGCAGCAGAGAAGAAGAAAAGCAAAAGTTAACAACCGACCTTGAACTACTGAAATAATTTTTGATTTTATGCGAAATGAAAAGTTTTTATCTACATTTTTATGTTGTTTTGAGGAAGTAAATTCAAAAATTTTATCAACAGAGAAAAAATGTTGAATCATCTTCCAACTGGCGCTTTTTCATAAAAATAAATTTCAATTCTTAGCGAGTTATGTTTGATTATGGAAATTTTATGCAAATATCAAACGGAATTTGTGAATATTTTATACAAGAACGAGGTAAAGATCACGATTGCAATAATTTTGTTTTGATTAGAACCAGTTTGAATGGAAAATGAGTAACATCAAAGAATTTAAACAGGAAATAAATTTGAAGATGATTTTTAAAAAACTCCGGAAGTTTTAAGAAATGATTTTTTTGCCAAATGTTCGAAAGGTCGAAAATTGAAAATTTTATTTTGATTCTTTTTTCACTTTCATTTAAATCCACGCGCGATCATTGCATAAAAAACTGCTTTCAATGAAAATAAAAATGGCCTTAAACTTGGGACGAGACTAAACTACAAAAAATTTGTTTTCATGTCTTTTGCATCTTGTAACTTTTGTTGTTTTTTTTCTTCTTATTTGCTTCTTGTAAACGATAACAATGAACTCTGTTTATGTATTGAATATTTTTTAAGGACTTCTTTAAATGTCAATGAACTTTTTTTTAAGAATATTGTAGTTGAAATTATAAAGAGTTCTTTTTTCATTTCGCAAATTTAAAGGTTTTAAAATTCTACATGTGAAGTGACAATTTTTCATTCAAATCTGCTTTGAATAATAAGAAGAAAAATTTACAATGAAATGAGATGAAACGCATGAGAGATAACTGACGTAATTTGTATATTTTGAAACTGCTGATTGACCTGAACGTGAACTTCACGTTTTTGTATGTAAATTATTAAATTAAATGTGGTGATAAATTTGACAAAAAAATGAAATAGAAATTTCAATGGTTCATTTCTAATTAATTTTTCAGAAATCTTGCTTAAATTCACTAACATATTCTACAAGAACAAATTTGTTCATCTTAAAAATTTATTTTCTGAATTAAAAATTGTTTTACTAATTAAAAACATGAGCTCAAAAAAATTATGTTTAAGTTTTTAATGTTGATTAAAAATTTTGATTAGATCATTTTAAGATATATTTTTTAAAAATTCATATAATACTTCTCAGAAAAAAAGTTTGTTTTCCTCAACCATGACAAACAAATTTGAATAATTTGAGAAAGATAATAATTTTTATTTTTACTTTTATTTGTTTCTTTATTGTTATTTACTTACAATTTTAGAATAATATTTATTTTTATTTGTTGTTTATTGATTTAAATTATTATCAAATTTATTTTTTCATTGAATAAAGTGAATAATTAATTTTTATAGATTTATTTTTTGTTTATTTCCAAAAATTCTTAAAAAAACAATTTATAAACTTTTTTTCACTAAACTTTTAATAAAAATATTTTTTGATGTTTAAAATTTTTGTCTGCTTTTAATTTGTATTTTTTTTAAGTTTAATAAATTTTTCAAAAAATCAGTTATTTAATTCATTTATTTTTGATTTTTAGCAGTTACTTAATTTTTCACTTCAAAGTATTTATTTTCTCACAATTTTTTTCTATTTATTCTTCTGCACTACAATGTTTTCAAACAAAAAAATGAATCACTCAAATAATTCTAAATTGCTCCTCAGTAATTTCAATTTATCACTTTACTGTTCATTTCCATGTGATCGACTGACTGAGTGGCTGACTAACTCTCAATATCAATCGCATTTTTTTCTCTTCTTTTTTTTCACTCTCTTTGTGTTTTCATTTTATAATAACAATTTTAAACTCATTTTATCAACAAACTGATGACCAGTCTGTGATGAATCATTTTTATTGTGTATGATGTGAGAAGAGTCACAGACGATATACTTTTTTTAGTACTGAAATAGACATGCATGAATGAAATGTGAGATAAGTTTGAACAAATTTCACTTTCTTTTGTCAAAAAGTTATGAAGAAGATGACAATAAAAATTGAAAATTTTAAGAATATTTTGAAAGATTTCTTATCCTTTATAAAGTTATTAAAATTTCTTTAAGTCAAATAATTTTAACAAATTTTAAAGTTACTATAAAAGAAATTTAAATGAAAGAATTGATTATGAATTTAAAAATACTCATTCACAAATTTTTATTCTTTTTATAAAGATTTTTTTAACTTTCAAAACAATGCATATTCAAATCTTATCAGAAACCTTTCATTTAAAATATTTCTTTTCAAACTTCTCATTTGCATATACAATTAAAACATTTTCTTTAATTACTTCTTAATAAATCCAACTTTTACTTCAAACAATTTTTTATAATTTGCTTCTCAATTACTCAATAAATTTCTTATCAAATCATCAAATTTCACACATTTCAAAATATCATAACAAAAAATTTAATTTTAAACACAAACAATAGAGAGCAGAAATTTATTCCGCGTTTGTTCAGTTGAGCAGCTCGAAGAAGACTAAACGAGAGAGTGAGAAAGATGAGAAGAAAATTTAAAATGATCGATTTATTTTCTGCTGCATAATGTAAACACTAAAGTTTGTTGACCATTTAAGTTGTGTTTGTGAGAATTATGAGAGTATTAAAAATTAAGAAAACTGCTGATAGATGGAGGAAGTTGATGAATAATGTGTGAATTAAAATTATTATTTTGTCATTTTATAAATGTTTACAAATTTGAAAACAAAAAATAAATAGAAATAATAATCTAAAAATAATAATAAAAGAAATATTGATCAATCTAAATGCCTTGGATGGTCGGAGATTAGAGCACATTTTTGCCTACACAGATTAGTAGGTTTGGAAACAAAATTTCATTTATTTTTAGTGCTTTTTTCTTGGCGGCATGAAAATTTTGTCAAAGATTATTTTTAATATGTTTTTTCGGCGCTTCATGAAATTTTAAGACTTCTTGGTAAAATTTTTTGATCCATGTGGTGGACCACCTTTAGGTCAACATTTACCCAAAAAACTCTTTTGATGGCTTACCTACACGTCAATACCTTTCAAACAGCCTATCAACCACCTCTCCACGACTTACCGTTTCCGAGTTATGACTGAACCAGCCAGCCAAAAATGCCCAAATGTCCTTAGATTGCGTCTAAATGCGATTTTCTAAAATGATGTTTTATTGGGAATTCTCTTTGATAGAATTTATATTAAAATTGATAAGAAATGACGCTTTTAAAATTACGTTTATATTTTATAAACACGTAATTTACTTAAGTACAAGTAAATAAGCATTATAGAGTTTAATGTCTTTTTACTGCCCATTAAGAAATAAAAATATTGCGCGGAGTTTTGTGTTTATATATTTAAATATTTTGATAAAATTCTCTTACCGGTTTAAAAATTATAAAAATATTTTGGTACTTATTTATGCTGAATTTTATTTATAGTTATGCAAACTAATATTTAAAATTCGAATATTTGTAAAACTCTACAAAAATGTACAAATTTTTTTTGTATTGATGAAAACATCATTGAAATTAGAATTTTATTTCTAACTGGGTTAAATCATTTCATTATTTGATAATAAAATTTTTATTTTCAAACAAAAATCAGTTTGTAATTAGTCATGAAAGAAATCAAAAGCAATTCACAAAAAAAATTAAAATTAATTTTGCTTGAATTTTCATTTTTCTTATTTATTTTTGCAACAATTTTGCCATCAAATTTGTTATTAAATCAAATTCTAAAGCAGTCGTGCATTCAATCAGGATATAAGAAATTAATTTGTGATGAAATAAGTCAAAGTAATAACAATAAAACAGAAAAAATTGAAGAAGAACTTCAACCATATGTGGCTAAAATTAATGTCATCATAACTTTTCTATACACAAGTGTTCCTGCCATTCTTCAACTATTTCTCGGTCCATGGTCTGATAAATATGGAAGAAAAAGTGTCATGAATTTAGCATCAATCGGTTATGTTTTAACTCATACATTAGCTGCTGCTATTTGTTATTATTCTGACAACATTCATCCGCTACCACCTTGGATATTTATTTTTTGCTACATTCCTGTAAATTTTCTTGGTGGATTTCAATCAATGCTGACAGCAATAGTTTGCTATATTAAAGACACTTGTGAGGAATCAAAATGTTTTTATCATTTTACAATTATTGAAATTTTAATACTGTTTGGTTATTTCTGTGGGATTCTTTTGTGTTCAATTTTAGTAGAATTAACAAATGCTGTTAATATTTTTATAATTGCTGCAATTTGTACTTTTATTGGTGCAATAATTGTTATATTTTTTATTGATGAATCACTCAAAGAAATTGAAAAAAGTTATAATTTAAATTCAATACTTTCATGTTCTCATATTTTTGACATGATAAAAACTTGTCTTATTCCAAGAGCATTACATCAACGATCAATTTTATTAAGTCTAATTTTTATTATAAGTTTAAATAAATTTGTTACTGATGATGAAAGAAATCTTTGTTATCTTTTTGAACGTGTTGTTTATAATTGGACATTAAATGACCATAACTTTTTTGAAGCTACAAAAATGCTTATGACAGTTGCTGGAACTACTTTTGCAATGACAGTACTGAAAAACTTTTTAAAAATTTCTGATTTAATTTTAATTGCATTTGCAATTTTTAGTAATTTAATTGATAACATTTTAAGAGCATTTGCAAAACAATCATGGCAAGTTTATGTAATTTCAATATTTTCTAGTACAAGAATGATTGTTCATCCTTTATGTCGATCTTTAATTTCATCAATTGTATTACAAAATGAAATGGGAAAAGTTATGAGTTTTGCATCAACCATTGAATCAATTGTAAATTTTATTTTAATGCCAATTTATTTAAGTGTTTATGAAGCGACTTTTTTAACATTTCCCGGAGCTTTTTATTTTGTTTCTGCTGGAATTGGAATTATTACACTTTTAATTGTATTTTATGTGATTTTTGTTAATGGTTTTGTTGTTAATATTAAGAAAAAATATGTAGAAATTTAATTTTACTTAAAAATATTTTTAGGTCAATGCAAATAATTATGGAATTTATAAAAAATGCGAAATTTGATTACGATTGCTTTATAATAGGTCAGTGTTTTTACTCCTAATTCATTATCAATTTAATAAAAATTTAAAATACTTGAATGATTTGAAATAAAAAAAATATGTCAAGTTATTGTTTTTGCATTTTTTATTGTTAACGTTTTAATTTCAAATAAATTTTTTGTTAAAAATTAAATAAACACAAAAATTTAATCATTATATATTTTAATCAAGAGGTGAAAACTTTTAGTAATGAAAACAGAGGAACCACTGTGAATCTAGATTTTTTTTGATAACTTAATTTTGATCGAGTTCACATTCCTTGCTTTTAATAAATAAAAATATTGCGCTCTCGGAAAAGAATTTAGCTCAAAACATTATTCTTCGAAAAAAAAAGTTAATGATTTTTATTTAAAGATAAAAGAAAATTTAGCAAAAGAATTCCCATATCGGGAATCGAACCCGAGTCTGCTGGGTGAGAGCCAGCTATCCTAACCACTAGACTATATGGGATAATAACAAAGATAATGGCAAACTTAGCAAAACGCGTTTAAAAACTTTAAAAATGAAAAATGAAACAATAAAAATTTTGAAACTGAAACACGATTTTTTGACATTGAAATAAAAAAAATTAACAACGTTTTGATTTTTGGTTTATGTAATTACAATAAATGTTTAATTTTTTTAAATTGCTATTGAATAGACACAAAAGTAAAGGAATAATGAAAAATACTTGCACTTTCAATATATAAAATATGAGCTTACTCTTAATATGAAATACTTGGGCCATAACACAATAATTATTTTTTCCTTATTTTGTTTTATTTTTTGTTAGTGAAAATAGTTAAGAAAATGCATCTGTAATGGAATTATATGAAATACTCATAGGAAGCTTCACATTTAAGAAATTTTATTAATTTTACATGCAACAAATTGTAACATAAAACATCATCAAATATTTATCAAACTATTCTATAAGTTGTAAATAACAATTGTAAATCTTTTATATTTTTCATGTTTTTCGAAATATTCATCTTACCTTTTGTTCAAAAAAAAGAAAACATCTTGTGTAAAAGCGTGTGAGAATTCATTTAAAATATAACACAAAAAAAATTAAATACGTTCCATCAACATTTTCATTTCTAGTCACGGTTCTTTTAACATTAATTTTAATCATTAACTTAATTATCGTAAACTGCTGATAAAAATGATGTTATGTCATAGATAGAATTCACAATCTGAAAAAATTAATAAAAATCAAAATTTTATTTCAATTACAGTAATATTTTTCTTACTGAAGCAAAAAGCTCCAAAGAAATTGAACCAAATTTCCAGATTGTCAGTGATGCTGGATTTTGTGCTTTCTTCAAAATCATCAACATGTTCTTCTTCAAGCTCAAGCTTGTCCAATTTTCCCAACCGCAGTCATAAACAGCAGTAGCAAAACGATTGTTTGCATTCATCAACATTTGACCAATGCAGCTGATCATGAAAAGTTGACTCAACTCAGAAATTATCAAAGCAACTCCTAAACTGATATCTGATGGATTTTTTAATGACATAATGGCAAAGAAATCGATACCAATTGCAAAAATACTCAGGACAAATCGTATCAAAAATATTATTGAAAAGAAACCGTCTAAAGTTTCTGTCAATTCAAGTGCACGAATATGTCGCTCAACAAGGGTTGGTAAGGACTCAGATAATTCATTTTCATCAAGATGCTTTAAAGAAGCAACATCATGTGCTAATTGATCAAATTCAAGACAAACCAATGAAACCAATGTGACAATGATCAATGTCAGTGTGAGATATTGAAGATTGGTAAAAACTACAATATGATCAGACCACAAATATGTCAAAAAATAAATTAAACCATGCATCATAAACTCAGGAACTGGATAGAAAAGGATTTTGCGACTAAAGAGTAGAATTGAGGCCAAAGGAACAAAGCAGACAATTATAATCAAAACTAACCACAACATGATGAAAACCACCGATAAGTTTTGAATAAATAAACATGCATTTACCGCAACATGACCTTGAGATGGAAAATTCTGCCTGAATCGCTCAAAAAAATTAAAAATCTCAACTTTACTTAACTGCAACCGACCGACAACGAGAAAATAGACAACAGCAGTCAAAGAAGTTGATGTTGCAAGTGCCAATTTTCCCATGTCATGAGATTGCCATGCTTCGAAAAAGATCAGAAAAAGCATAGCAGCTGCACTTATTGCCAACATCCAATAAAAAATATTTTTCAAAATTAAAATTCTTCTTTCAGTTTCATTAACACAATCAGACAAATAACGCGGATCATAGCCACAATATGGCATCATATGAGATAAAACTGTGAAGAAATGCTCGTATTGAACTTCACGGTTTTTTACAAAAAAAGTTGATTGTGAGTATAGTCCAAATGGATCCATTTTACTTCGAGCTGCATCAAACAAGCTTCTTACATGGTTTAGTATTTTGGAACTATGTAAATAAAAAAAGCTTTTTATTTTCAAGTTTTAAAGTTATCAAAATAAAAGACGAACATTTATTTAACTTAAAAAAAATTAGGCTATAAAATAGAAAATTAAACTTTTGCTACTAACAAGTTTCAAATATTTTAAAAATTTTGAAAAAAAGAACAAAAAAATTTTACCAAAAGATTTTATCACTTATTATTGATTTTTTTGAATGCTCAAAATTTACGAAGAATCAAAATAGTTATCTTTAATCAATTCAAATACTTTTGGTTTTCTTGAGTGTACAAATAATCATTTGTCATCATTTTAATACTTACTATTTTAATTTAATTTCATCAACCACATAAAAATATATAGATGAAAGCTTCTCGAAACACATTTTTAAATATTCTTTGTTGAAATATTTTATTACTTTCACGTTAAAAATTTTTTTTAATAAAATTAAGAGCTTAATTTTTTCAACTTCTCCCTTTGAACTACAAAATGCAACTGATTGGAAAGTTGTGAGAGAAAGAAAACTAAAGGAAGTGCAACTATGATGCAAACTGAGTTGTCGTCATATATGAAATCAATATCACAAGAAAAATTTATGGTGTGAAATTATAATATAAACCTAATCCATCATTTTTTGATGAATTTTGCTTAAAAAATTAGTTCCTTATTTAAAAAGCTTATGTCAGCACTGAGAAACTTAGAATATTTATAAATATTTTTATTACTTTTCAATTAGTTTTTTTGTTTCTCAAGTTTTCAAAGATGTTCTTGACATTCTTGATCAGGCTGCTATCATGACATTAAAATTTGTCTGCTTTATAAAAATGCCAAATACAAATTTCAGTTGAAGTAGACATAAAATTTCTCATTATAAAAGTTTAATCATATAAAATGCATCAAACATTTAGCATATGCATTCACAACTTGTATCCTTAAATTTTTCATTTGTATATCAAAATTTGTTTTGACTTTTAACTGCAATTATAACCCATACAAGGAAACTGAACGATCTTTTTGATTTTTTAGGATCTATTGGGATATTTAGCAATCTTTAAGATCTATGTGGGATCTTTCAAGTGCCATTGCTTGGATGAACAAAAATTTTTACTAAATATCTAAATGTTTTACAAAAATATCTATGCAGTTTTCATTTAAAATATTAATGTTGTGATTTTAAAAGATTTATTTTTCATAAACAGTTTGTAAAAATTATTCATAGTTTGAAATTCAATAAAACATTAAAAAAATAAAAGATTTAAAAGCTAAATAATCAAAATCGTAATTATTCAAAAATCAAAAAATTTAGCAAAAGAATTCCCATATCGGGAATCGAACCCGAGTCTGCTGGGTGAGAGCCAGCTATCCTAACCACTAGACTATATGGGATAATTACTAGGATAAGTAGAACTTAGCAAAAAGCATTCAAAAAGTCTAAAAATGAAAAATGAAACATTAAAAATTTTTGAAACTGAAACATACTTTTTAAGATGATTTAAAAGTTAAAATATTTTTATTTATGACACAAAATTGGAAAATCGAAATAATTAGAATTAAAAATTTAATGCTTTAATTGCTCATAAAAATAATTTTAAATTTTCTTCAACAGAATAAAAGGAAAAATAGGAAAAAAAAGTATTAACAACACGTAGCGTTCCCAAGCGGTCACCCATCTAAGTACTAACTACGCTCGACGTTGCTTAACTTCGGTGATCGGACGAGAACCGGTGTTTTCAACGTGATATGGTCGTTAACGAAAGAATAAGTAACAAATTTTTAATTAAAATGATGATTTTGTATCATGTTAGTATTTAAAGTCCTTTTTATTAATAAATATTTCAAAATCTTGAAATTTTAAAAATGATATCAACAAAATGATTTTTTAAAATGCAAATAATTAAAAAAGAACTAAAATTTTTAAGAGAAGTTTTTATTAATTTCAAATTAAAACAGTTTTTAATTGTCAACAGCTTGATGATATTTTTCCCTAAGTCCATCATATTTTCTCAAAAAATAATCACCTTTTAAAGTTTCCATAACTTGCATAACTCTTTGTGACCATCTTTTTTCATTAAAAATTTCATCACTGTCACCATTTAGCAAACTATAACGTTTTAACATAAAAACTTCTTCTTGATATTCCTCAATAGTTTGCTGCACATCATGATGCAAAAAAATTGAAGAATGTTTTAAATTTGGAATCATTAAGTGATTTTCATTTTCATCAAGTTTTTTAATTTTCGTTCCAGGTTGCATATTATTACCAACATATAAAAAATTTGGCCGATGTTTGACATCAGATGGAATTATTGAATCAGCAAGATGAAGAAGTCGAAGTAAAGTTAAATCAGGATAACCACTATGAACAATGACAATTAAATGACAAATTTGAAGCAAAATAATCAGCATTTTTAAGTCATCACTTTCAGCAACAATCATGTCACGTCTTTGAACGTTGTGAGCCAGTGGTGATGGATCTAGAACAAAAACTCTATCAGTTGTGATGAACATGTCAATAGTACTGCCTTCATAGACTTGCTCTTTTACTGTTGGAAAAATTTCATGATCTGAAGAGAAACCTACGAAATTTCCATCATTTAATTTCACATATTGTTGATCTGCAATGATATTCATTAAAGTTGATTTTCCGACATTTTTTACACCAATTGCAGCAACTACAAGAAAATCTGTATTGTCATTATCGAGAAAATCAAAAGTTTTTGAGTCGATATTAAAATGCGGAAACATAAATCGATGTGAATTTTTCATAGGTTGAACTTCTGATTGAATTTCAGTTTCTTTCTTTTGCTGGTGCTGCTGCTGTTGTGAATTTTTCTCTTGATGATTTTGATTTGTTTCATTTGTTGAGTTTGATTTTGTTAAGATTTTAGGCTGTTGTGGTTCATTTTTTTGACGTTGATTTTTATTGTTTTCTGATTTTTTAAGAATTATTGGTTGAGTTGATTTTGACATTTTTAATTAAATTGGTTATTAAGATTTGAATTTTTATTTTAAAAGAATGTCTTATGGTTTTGTTTATAAACAAATCAGAGTTTTGAAAGCAACGGAAAAAATTTGAAAATTTTTGAAACGTTAAAAAATTTCAAAAAAATATTGAAAGTATTTTGAAAATTTTATATTAAATTCAATAATTTTGTATCGAAAATAAATCTTGATTTGACAAAGCAGTGTAACACGTTAAACCTATTGTTAAATTTTATATTTATTGATCCATCATTGATAATTAGTACTCAAATTTGCTATAAAAATTGAAAAGTAGAACAATTTAAACATTCAAAATATTGTATTCAAATCAATTGCCATTCACAATTCAAAACATTGCAATATCAAATTTTATTGAAATCTTCTCAATGTCATTTTCAAAACAATTAAAATTCCAATTAAACCAGCAATAATTTGAAAAGTTTTTTGACAAACTTTTTTCTTAATTTCCCATAAGAAAACTATAGCAGACACAAAACATGCAATAAGCCAAATCACAAAACCATATTCTAAATCTTTAAGTGACAAAATTCTTTTTGGATCTTCACTTTCATTATCAAATGGTCGATGCAAAAACCATGAGCCATAATCAACAAAATGATTTGTTATTCCAGTTTCATAAAATCGTTCTATGAAGAAAGTTAAACTTTTATGAAGAATAAAATTTGGTGGTATTATGATAAATTCATGCTTTGTTATTATATCGCTGTGGAGTGCTGGAAGTGACTTTTTTACTGAAAAATTTAGTATAGCATGAATTCCTTCATCAACAAAAAATGCCAATTTTTGGTTTGAATTTTCATTGACTGCATCTTGATAAGTCATTAGTAAATCATTCCATTTTAAATTGATGACTTGGGGACTAAAAATGTTAAATTATTTATGAAATTATTAGTTTGTAATTGCACATACCTTTCTCTACGATTAATTAATACACTGTGTATATATGTATAAGATTCTTTATCAAAATTTATAACTGTGTAGTTCATTTTATGTAAGTCTTCAAGTGATTGTGGCATTGGTTTTCGCATATCAGTTGTCATAAAATCAAATATCATTGATTGATAGCAATTTCGAAACATTAAACAGAACCAAACAAAAAGTAGCAAAAGTATGCGACTAAAATTTTCACGAGGAACTTGTCTTTGAGAAAACCCAAATAGAATGCAAATTACATTATATTCTGGACTTCTTACTCCTGAAATTTTTGTGAATTTCATCAACTTTATTATTTTTTAAATTAAATTTACCAAGACTACGACTTTAATTGTTCCAGCCTTGAAAAAGATTAAAAAATACTTTGATAATAGAAAATTTTACCTGCACCAAAAACAATAATTTTAATCCACTGTGGACATCGTTGAAGAATGAAAATAGTCACAAATGTCATTCCAAAAGTAATTGACAAATAAATCCACGTTGCATTGTCAAATGGAAAGAAAAGCTTTTCATAATTTGAGTATAAATCATTTTTTGTCACTAAATAGTAGAAATCTGCAGCTTTATATGGTTTAGTGAACTAAAAGAAAATATTTTAACAGAAAAAAATTAGTTACAAGACAAAGGTCTAATGGTATTAATGGTTCATAAAATAAATAAATTTAATAATGATTTTTATAGAGAAAAATAACAAATTTAAACGGTAATTAAGAGTCTTAAAAATGAAAATTAGATAAATGCATTTCAAAGTGGATTTGGAACAACAATGCAGTTTTAATATTGACTAACTGGTAGGCTTTTCCGACCGGGAACGGAAAGTCCGATGAAAGTCCGGGAATTTCCCGACTCCGGGAATGACTCCATACAAATATGAAAAAACATGAAAAATTTTTTCAATTCTTTTATGAAAATTTTAAACTTTTCAATATTTTTCAGTTAATAATCCAAAACCAAATAAAAATTTAATTCTAGCCATTTTCATTAATGTTTATTAGTATTTTTTCAGATATTGATAAAATTTTCAATAGACAATTCCTAAAATTGGGAAAAAATTAATTTTAATTCTTTTTCAAGTTTTGATTCGAATTTTCGAAATTCGATGATAAAAAATATTTTATTTAATTCCGAATAAATATTTAATTTAATGACTTCAACTCTATGAAATAAAACTTATTTTATAGAGATTCAAGTTTACTTAAAATTTTCGATAATTGCCTTTTCATTACTACTAACCTTATAAAATTTTATTCCTAGAAATTCAATTTTTCTTTTATTTACTATAAGTTATTCTCTAAAAGTAATCTGTATTATGTAATTTATAGTTATATATAATTCAAAAGTGATTTGAATGAACAAAATCACTTAATAAAGCTGAAATTTTGTAACATTTTGAAAAATCTTAAAATCTGTAAGGTTAGTAACATTTGAGAATCGAAATAATTCTAAATAGAAGCAAAAAAAATGTAAAACAACTTTTATAAATATATTAAATTCAAGTTTCTTTTATCTTTCCTAATAGTTTAAAAGAAGAAAGATTGAATTTAAAGATAAACTTTGATTTTCATATGACTAAGTTGAATTTAAAATTAATGAATTGACCAAAAGAACAGTAAAAAATACAGTAAATATGTAAAAATTAGTCATTTTTTACAATTTTTTTGGCTTTTTCATAGTATTTTTTTTTCAATTCCCGTTCCCGATCACTCATTCCCGTTCCCGTTCCCGTTCCCGGAATTCTCAATTCCCGGGATTTGGGAAAAGCCTACTAACTGGTTAGGTAGCGAGCGAGACGTAAAATCTTGAAAACTATAATAGCTAGAAACTTCTTAAAGTAATCAGTACTATGGTAAAACTCTTTTATTATCATTTTTATTATCTTAATTTCTAATCACATGCACTTACCATAAAATAAGAATTCATGCTAACTCCGCAATGAAGTTGTACTATATCTATATGATGCATTTTAGGTTCTCTTTGAGAATGTACAATTCCTCCACGAAATGGATCAGAACAAACGTAATGTATTGTAAAATTAAGTTTTTCTGATGTGATTTTCATTAGTTCATAAAGTAAGCCATTATACTCAAATTCTTCATCATTAATTTTAGTATGATACCAAAGATACGATCGTAGAACAAAAAATGATAGCATACATTCATGAAAGTTACTAAAGTGTTCGAAGTTTTCTAAATTTTTGTTCCATTCTTGTGATTTTATGTCAAAAGTATTCAAAAGTTTGGTGTAAAAAGAAAACAATTTTCTTCAGAAAAAAGCAAATTTGCAGTTAAATTTACAAAGTTTCCGTCGTGTGTAACAAAATATTCGAAAAATCTCATTTCACTTTGTTTAAGACTCTTTGGAAATGGTAATTGTTTTGGAACATTTTTGAGTTCTTCAAATGTTTTTATTTCCTCAATATAGACCAAAAATTATAATCTTCTATTTTAGTATTTATAAGTTTTGATGGATTAAAGTCATCTAAATTTTCAGTATTCTTTTGTAACTTAAAACAATTTTGAAAAGTTGAAACAAAAATTATAGCTGATTGAGATAGTTTATGGTTCCACTTTTTCAATATCTGTGATTTTTATCGAAGATATTTTTGTTTTCTAACCAACATTCTTTTTAACTTCATCAGCTAATACATTGATATGATTTGAAGAATTTCCATAAATTATAAAATCAAAATTGATTTTGTTTTCAATGTAGAATTTTTGGATAACATCAGTGATTGCCGTAGAAACTGATTTAACTGATTTATCTAAATTGCTGAATAAATTTAGATTCACACACGAAACAGAAATGATCAAAATAAAACTATTAAAAGATTAAATACTTCATTTCTGGTTTATAAATTTTTCTATTTTAGTTTAATTTTTAAGTCTTTCCTTTACAAAAGTTCAACTCACAATAAATTTTCATATAGAAAACTTTCTTTATTCAAATTATTGTGATAAATCTATTTTTGTATGAATTATCACTTTACATTCATCTTGTTTGTAATGTTTTATTTTTTTTACAAACGGCTTAAAACTAATTGGGCAGGAACAAGAAAATTAGAATTTATAGATTTTCTACAGCACAAACAATCATTTTTTATGGAATTGTAATTTATAAATTCTTATTTGATTTTTCGAGCCTGTGGCTTAATGAACAACATAAATACATAAAAGTTGATTTGTAATATTAAAAAAAGAAGATTAGGTTCATAATATAGATAGAATTATTGGCCTACTGTTAGCTTTTTTTTCATACGCAAATGTGTCTCAATTTATTGTCAAGCATGCGATTTTAGTTTAGTAAAAATCATCATCAATAATTGAATTTGACATTAAATATTTTTTTGGTCTTGCCTTTTAATTATCGTTCAATAAAAATTAAATATTAATCATGACAATGCTACTCTGATTGATTTAAAAATTTGTTTGATACTTAGTTTGATCACAAAAGCGAAAAAAATATTGATTTTATTTTATTTTTTTCCACCTCTAAACTACAAAGTTTATCAAGTGCAGATTAGTGTGTACTATTAATTTTCAAAAAAATTAGCTTAATCAATAGCGCTTTGTTTTTTATAGGCCAAAAAATATCTAATTATTGACTTATTCTACTTATCAGAATTGTAAAAGTAGATTAAATCTGTATATAAAGAAATGTTAGGAAGCAGAGAAATTTATTCTTATTGAGTTGTTCTATGATTTTGATTCGATATCATTTTTAAGGTTATTCTTATTTGTCGTCTATATATTCTCTTGTTGAAAAAAACAAAAAATACAGTTTTCAAAATGTACTTATCAATTTGATGCTCTTACTCAAGATTTATCGTCAAATGCCAAAATCCAATCACAATAAGAAATAAAAAATTTTGAAAAATTTACCTGAAAATATTTTGAGATTCAAAATTCATAAATATAAAAAATTTTAATGTTCAATTTTGTATAAATCATTTGCAAAATGTTGTTAGTAAATCAGTAAAGTGAAAACTTTCAAACAATTGACATCATTAAAAATTTTAGAAATTTCAAATCAAGAAAAGTTGTTCAAAATAAATTATTAAATTTATCAAAACATAAAATTTAAATCTAAATTTTCCAAAAAAGATATTCAAAAAATTCAAAATGAAAGTTGTCAACAGATATGCCAAAAAACTTCGTCAATCACAAAGAATCAAGTCTTATCAAAGCAAATTTAATTCATCAACATCAACTGATCAATCAACAACAAGTTCAACTCGATCAAGAAAATTTTCGAAAAAATCAAAAAAACAAAAATCATTTGAACTTAAAGTTGCAAATTTTAAAAGAACTCGTCAAATTCTTGAAAACCAACTTGGTGGAATTATGAGAAGTCGTGCAGAAGATCATTTTCATTATAATAGAGTCATGAGTTGCTTTAGAGATCAAAGACAACTTCTTAATTGTCGCATAAATTCTTATCAAAGACAATGCATGATTTACCATCAATTGACTAATGACATGCACAATATTATTTTATTGCTTAAAAATAGAATCATTCAAGAACTTGGTGAAGAATTTTTGTATGAAAATCCTGAAGATGCTTGGAAAAATAATGAAGAATAAATTTTGTAAAAAAAATTGTTAAAAATTAAGAAATAAAATTGATTTAAAACTTATAAGTCTGATTTTTATTACCTTTTACCTCCTTTTGATTTTAGTATAAAATGACAAATTTTTTTTATGAACAATTTTTTTTATCTTTCAATTTCGTGTTTAACAAATGTAAAATAAAACATGTAATTTTTTTGCTACTTTTATAAAATATTTTATAAATGAAATTTTTATTTTAAAATCAGTTACTGAAATTAACTTGTTAGAAATTGTTTGAAAAATTGTTTTAATGATAAGATAAAAATGGAATTGAAATTTTGCATATTTTTCTTAATTTGCTGTTTAATTTCATTTATATATTGTACTGTTTTAATGAATGATGGTGTAAGTAAACCTAGAATTTTCCAGGGAAAAATCAATCAGAAGTAAATTAATTTTTAATAAAAATCTACTTCCTTTTATTTCCGACTGAAAGAAAATTTACTTTCGAATAATTTTTCCCTGATTATTTCTTATTTTTACGAAAAAAATTTAAACCCTTTTAAATTTTTAGTACGCATTTCCATGGTATCCAATTTGTTATGGTATGGATAAAGACACACCACCAGTATCCGAATGTTGTGAATTAGCTGCTTTAGTTTATTCTTATGATAGTCGACATACTTGTTCTCAAGAATGTCTTTTAGATGGTGGAAAAGTAATCAAAAAAATATAATTTTTATTTTTTAATAATGGTTTTTGTAAATTTTAGGCTTGTTGTTATGATTTATGTTTTTTAGATACACACAAAATTTTGACACCGAATGGAATAAATAGTGAAGGTCTTTATAATGCATTTTCATATGGGAAAGAAATGACTTCAGAAATGTCAGAAGTTTTATCAAATGCTATGAAATTATGTTTACCACTATTTAATCAAGGAAACGGATTTACTTGCAATATACCAAATGGGCTATTTTATGTTACAAAATGTATTGTAAGAGAAACATTCAAAAATTGTCCTAATTATACAATTAGTGAAAGTTGTGATGAATTGAAAAGATTGTTAAGTGCTTGTATTGAAAAAACTACACCTAGACCATAGCAACGATGAAATAAAATTTTTATAAAGATATTTTAATTATTTGAAATTTAGATTGGTTTTTACCGCTTTTTACAAAAGCCATGTGATTCTAAAAAAGAAGTTTACCGAATATATTATGTCATTACAAAGGTTTTATTTTGTGCCTGAAGTAAATAGAATATTTTTTATTGATGTAGTTTTTGACAAATATTTATTTAGAAACGCGATACAAAAATAAAATAAATATGAACATAATAAGCAAATCTAAGAAAAATACGTTTGAATTTTTTTGTTTAGTTTTTAAAAACGCGTGCTTTAATCAAGATACAGTCAGTCAAAATGAAAAAAAAATTTCATTCTTCTTCTAAAAAATACGTTAAAAATTTAAAATTCAAATACTAAAATAAAAACATGAATAAGTATATCAAAAACTTAAGCAAAATTATTAATATAATGAAAAAATATGAACACTTTTTTCAATTTTTAGATCACAAAAGTATAAAAGAAAAAAATGAGAAAAAATTTTCTCACTTTAAATTTTTTTCTTCCACAGCTCTTAAAGAAGAAAAGTAAAAAACTTTCTCAACATACATGAAAAAAAAAATTTTTCCCTCAAAACCCGAACACTGAATATAATTAAAATCGTCTCAAAATTATTTTTTCAGATCATCTCCGACCGTTGGCGTGAATTAACCGAAAAAATCAAAAGCTCTCGACTCCTTTAGTGCGAAAATTTTAAAAATTTATTTTTTTCTTATTTTGTGAAGAAAAAAATTTTTGTGGAATTTTTTTAATTGTTGAAAAATAATTTGAAGAAAAAAGAAATAAAAAAAATTTCAAAAATGGTTTACGAAAGTGAATTTTATACTCGTCGCCCATACTCATCCACCTACACGACGTCATCTCGTCCAACTATTTCGTCATACACTCTTACGGTAAATATAAAATTATCGCAAAAACCTACTTTTTGTGGCTTTTAATGGAAATTGAAAGAAAACTAATTAAAAAAAAAATTGTGACATCAAAAAATTTCCTTTTAAACTGTGAGGAAAATTTGTGTAAAATTTCTGGACAAATTTTCATCATTGAAAAAAAACTCTCTCCCGGGAGATAGACCTTGAATTGTATTATAAATTGGAAGTTAAAAAAGAAGATAAATTTTTAAAAGTGATGAAAATGAAAAGAAACAAAAATTTTCCTCAAATTTCTTTTGTTTTTAAAAATTTTTAGAATGAAAAAAAATTAATTTGCAAACTGAGTGAAAATTAAATAAAATAAAAAATATTTGAAAGTGAGAAAAAAAACTAAAAAACTTCAACTTTATCAAAACTTGGAAGCTTATTCAAATTTTAAATTTTCCAAAGAAAAAAATTTTCTCGCACGTCATAAATTTGAAGAAAAAAAAATTCATACACAAACCAGTAAAGCAAAAAAAAAAAAAGAAAATTATTTGCGTGTATAATTTTTGTGTGAATACACTTGGATTATTCTAAAAATAAAAAAGTGTTTAATTTTCACTCAGTGAGCTGTTGAGATGAGTAGAATCGTGTGGTGTCTCATGCACATTCACATGATGATGGGTTTTTGGATTCTCTCCTTGAAATAATGAGAACTTTCAAAAGTTCTATAAACCAAAATGATGGAATGATTGAAGGAAATTGGAACATTTGGATGAATGAGATTTTTTTTAGTTTTTTTAAGTTTTTTTATTGTGTTTAATTTATGAAAAAGAAGAAAAAATTAGAACTTTAATTTATGTCAATTTCATTCAAGACTGAAATTGACAATTATTATTTACATTTTTGCAGGATTTTCAAAAAATTTCTAATTTTTTCTTTTTTTTTTTCTTCAATTTTAATTCGAAATTCTTACTAAATTTTTTGATAATTCTTTCAACAACTTTGTTTTTAAAGACATTTTCTTATTGCATTGAAAATTTATTGAATATTGATCTTAAAAATCTAAAATCATTGATTTACAGTTAAAAGTTTTGGAAAAATATTTAGTTCTTAATTTTGCAAAATTTTGTTTGTTTTTAATGAAGTTTAAATTTG